>BQNB010056793.1:4645-38513 GCA_026074375.1 Tanacetum coccineum
GACATAGGTTTTCAATCAAAAAGACTTCCATTGTGCATGAGAAAACAATGACTCCTAGATCTTGTCTTAGGTGGAAATAACCAACGGGTAAAATTTTCAAGACAACTGGTCTTAGGTGGGTTCCTACTGGAAAGATATTCACATCTAGCACAACCAAGGTTAATAGTGAACCCACCAAAATGGTTCAAATGACGATATCACTAACCAGTATGAATGCAAACAAACTCTTGATGTCAGTGCATGTACACTTAACATACATACAGGTACATCTTTAAATCCTACAAAGGAAGGACTCTGAGTTTGGTTGCTGAAAACACTGATATCTAAGAAACCAGGGCTTCAAGGAATTTTGATCTGATGAATAGGCAATGAATTCTAATCATAACAGTTTAGAACTCGGAATTCAGGACCACAACAATGAATTGTCAAGTTCAAAGCTGGTTCCAAAAGTTGTTCCTCCAGCAGACAAGATAGATAAATCACGACAAGAGTTGGAATTACTATTTCACCATTACATAACAATGCTGAGGTCAACATGTAAATATTTTTTATAAAACAAAATACAAAAATATAAAATTTCAAAAAGAAAATACAAAATCAAAAAATCAGAAAATGTTTCAAAAAATATTCTTCTCGACATGTCTCTTGGAATCGATAACATTTACGTACCTAGAAATGTTGATTAATATCGACACGGGCGTGTAAATGAAGTTCGAACAGGAGTTTCAAATGTTTTCAAAACATGTCATTTCTAATTTTTCTTTATGACTTGTAATCACTCTCAGATTGCAACTCGGACCCGAACGACAAAGGAGAGTGTACGCATAAGTGCGCTTATCCTTAGCGTTAGAAGAGAAGTCTTCTAACATTTGGTTTTTCAAAAAGTTGAACACAATTTTTCAAGAATTTCTCAATGACGATTCAAAATCTTTCAAAATTGTGTGTTCAACACTCCTTCCCTCATATTGTTTTCAAAGACAAGTATTCTACATTTGGTGTCATTTTTTTAAAATGAGTCAATGTTTGAGGGGGAGTTTTTCTGAAAAACAATGTTTTAATGATTGTTGGATACATCATAACATGACAATTCTTATGTATTCAACACATTATAAAAGGTCTTAATAACATCTAAGGAATAATAATAATGACTATTTAATAGATTGATTGTTATAAGATGATTAGGTGGTTGAGCACAATTTTTCAAGAATTCTTCAATGACAATTCATAATCTTTCAAAATTGTGTGCTCAACAATGCTAACCCTTAATTTTATATTCATTTTACAACTTGGTATCATTGTTTTTGGTGTCAAACATATGTAAAATCGAGGGGAGCAATAATAATCCATATATAGACATGCAACGTAGAAAGTTTTCTCCCCATGTAATTTCAAGACAAATTTTAATCACAAAGTATTTCAAAAACTAAGTGAATTAGTATTTAAAATAAGGGGAGAAATATATTTAAAATGTGATCTTGAAAATAATAAGTGATTTATCGACTCAAAGTGCTTGATACTCTTCGAAAAAGGTTTTATGGTTACGATCTCATACCCTACAACATCTTATTTCACGACGATTCTGAAGTCATAAGGTGGTAAGGTTAGGTATTTGTCCTATGATCCAACCAGAACCGGAGGACTACCCAGGACACTCCATATTAGAAATACAATCCTAGGTATGAATTGGAGATGAAGTGTTTTTAAGGGAATAATGCCACAAAGATTGACGAACATTGGGAATAATCACAACAAGGGTGTTATTAATGACGTCTTGTGTAACATTTGAAGGGGTTAAGATTAAAAAAAATGTATGGATAAAAGGGTCTAAAGAAAGTACCCTCCCAGCACCTAGCAGAAAACCGGTCAATACATATGCTGTCAGAATCACAATGTTGATTGCTGACATTGAAGACGACATCATGGACCCAGTGATGCAATGCACAACCCTTCCCAGCCATTCGGGTTTCTCTCAAAAGAAACTTGTCTCATTTGTCACGGAGATACACACGACTTCTATTGACTTTCTCACTTCGAGTTAGTTAATATTGAATAGGTGGCAGTCTGCTCCAGCCTCCGATTACTAAAACCAAATCACTAGTCCGATCTAGAGCCAAGACTCCATAACTAAATCTCCATTAGGCCACATTCCCATTACTAACACTTGTGGAACACCAATTTAGTTCACACGAGCTATAACAAAGTCCTACGCATTATCCTTGTGAATGTGCAGAACAGCCGATGTACTTATGTACTCACAATTAAGATGGAGAATCAGGCTTGAGCCAACATCAAACAAGCTCTCGGTAGGACTTGCGAGATTCTATATGAATCAAACTTGTGTCAACTAGAAAGAAATGATGGTGCGATTCTATGTGAATCAAACTTGTTCCAGGAAATGAATTGACGGCTTAATCAGAAAGATAGTAACTATCTAATTCACTCTTACGGTTTGTCTACTTGGAGCTTCCGTAATGAGAACGTAGCAACATGTAAATCTAATAAACATCTGTGTTAGAAGATCCTAACTTGACTCTGGAAACCCTGTCAAGGAGATTGCTTTGAATCTCCCTGATCACAGGTACTAGTTATACTGTAAAAGGACCTACGAACTGGGAGGTTAATCTAGCCAAATCCGAAAAAAGACAAAGCCAGTATTCGTCACACGCTTATTGCTAAACTGTTTATTTTCAGATACATAAAATGGATACGGTGATGCATTATCCAGCTAAAAGTGGTTCATTACCACATGCTCATGCTCAACTACAAAGGCATACAATATGCATCAAATTCAAGAATCATGAAAGCTCAAAATTAAAGACAAAGACTTCCGCTAAACTCTGATAGAACAGATCTTCCGTCAAAGATATCAAGTCTAACAAGGGAGGACAGTAAGTTTACATCTCATTTTTGGAAATCATTGAACCAAGCTTTAGGTACTCAATTGGATATGAGTACGGCATATCACTCGCAGATGGGATGGTCAGAGTGAGAGAACCATCCAAACCTTGGAGGACATGCTACGTGCTTGTGTGATTGATTTTGGGAAAGGTTGGGATACACACCTACCTTTGGTGGAGTTTTCCTACAATAAAAGTTATCACACTAGTATCAAAGCTATATCGTGTGAAGCCCTCTACGGCCGAAAATGTCGATCACCTATTTGTTGGGCTAAGGTTGGAGACGCTCAGCTCACTGGTCCAGAAATTTTTCATGAAACAACTAAGAAAATCATTCAGATCAAGAAGCGGATTCAAGCTGCACGATATAGATAGAAGAACTATGCCGATAGGAGGCGTAAGCCATTGGAATTTGAGGTTAGAGATAAGGTCATGTTGAAAGTGTCGCCAAGGAAAGGGGTGATACATTTTAGCAAATGGGGGAAGCTAAACCCTCGCTATATTGGACCTTTCAAGATTCTTGCTAAAGTAGGAACGCTTGCTTATCGACTTGAACTCCCAGAGCAATTAAGCTGATTTCATAGCACTTTTCATGTTTTTAATTTAAAGAAGTGTTTCGTAGACGAACCACTAGCTATTCTGTTGGATGAGATCCAGATTGATGAAAAGCTTAATTT
The DNA here is from genome assembly GCA_026074375.1 of Tanacetum coccineum. Classification (NCBI taxonomy): domain Eukaryota; kingdom Viridiplantae; phylum Streptophyta; class Magnoliopsida; order Asterales; family Asteraceae; genus Tanacetum; species Tanacetum coccineum. Next base: position 8,220 of record BQNB010056793.1, read on the forward strand.
CATTAAGGAACCATTTGAAATTATGGATCGAGAAGCTAAACGGCTAAAGCAAACCCGAATTCCAATCGTGAAGGTCCGTCAGAATTCAAGACGAGGGCCTGAGTTTACTTGGGACCGTGAAGATCAAATAAAGAAAAAGTACCCTCATTTTCTCGTTAACCCTTAGTCCACGTCTTAAGCTTTGAGGACAAAGCTCTTTTAAAGGGGGAAGAATGTCACACCCAGAAAATTTTAGGTCAATATTTTAAACTTTTCCGATCATTATTTTTTACTTTTATACGTTACATTTGAATTTGGCAGTTTACTGGGAAGTTAACCCGCATAAATCTGAAAAACGTCATCGGACGCGTTCCGACTTCGGATTTTGATTAGTTTAGATATTATATGAGTTATTTTATCTTTTCTAAGTGTTTCATAGTTTACGATCACTCCCGGTATTTATTTTTACGCTTGAATGTTTAAATTACGTTTTTCGCGTTTTTGACCTAACGGAACGCCAAAAACCCAAAATCTTTTTATATAAACTTTAGTTATCGTCCATCTCATGTTCATAAGTTAAAATTTTTGTTCATAGCCCCCTTCTTGTCATATTATGGACGCCTAAACCAAACCAAATGCAACCATAAGTCCTAAATTAATTCAAGAGCATCTTTTTTTTAAATACAACATCACATGCATGCATAAGAAGAGAAAGTGACATATTTGTTTTGTTCTCCACTACAAGCAAATGGCTCTTACACTTCACATGTTGACCTTTGGACCATAATTCCACTAGTGAGCCATTTAAGCTAAACTTGGAGCCAAAGTAGTAAGCCATTTAAGCTAAACTTAGAGCCAAAGACAAAATTTCTATTCTTTTCCCCCCTCCTTGACCCTATTCGGCTGAACCTCTTAACACACACACTTTTGGTGTGTTTGAGTCACTTGTAACACTAAAACCCTAACCCTTATCCTATAAATACCCACTTATAAACACACACATCTCTTTTAGTTCATTTCATTTGGCAAAATTGTTTTCTCTTCTCTCTTGTCTCCTCCTAGCCCATGAAACACACACACAATCCATACTTTTGATTTCTACCAATATTCACACATCCTAAACTTCATTTTATCAAGATCCAAGGTTATTCCAAGAAGGTTTTCATTTGATTTCAAGGGTCTTTCAAGAGTTTATAAACTAGGGTTTCAAGATTTGTTGTTGGGTTTTATAGATCTAGTATTTTGGGGTATAGATCTTGTGATTTCTCTACTTGTTCTTCATTCTTGTAACTGTCTTGAATATTTTCTTGTGGTTTACTTATGTTCTTTCATATATGTTCAAGATTCATACATCCATATGTTGTGTTTTAATTTTTGAAAGATTATAAAACAAGATTTTATAAATAATGATGTTACTTTGTTTCACTAGTTAAATATTATATTCTTGGTGAGATGAGAGTTGGATGAGAGTTGCAACAATAAAAATGAAAGGATTAGGTTAGTTTTAGGTGTGGTTTTGTTGTGGATTAGTTGTGAATGGAGATTAGGCTAGACTAGGCACTATTGTGAAGTTTGGTGTGATTTTTGGAAGCATTTGTGAAAAAGGTAGTTGCTGATCCGAAATGGTTTTGAGGTTTTGAGCGACTTGGGAATGTTTTCATTAGGCGTAAAAGTAGCTTTTGAAGAGCTTATTTTGAATAGATAGTTTTTCATATATCGCACACTAGAATTGGACTTAAAACGGCCAAGTTATAACCAAATAAAACTTGAAATATTTTTCGACAAAACCGAATGAATAGTTGCTGATATGAATAGTAAAATGGGTTTTCGAACACTTTTAGACATTTTTGGACTTTCTAAACACTAATGAAACATATAGTAACACGTATTTAATGATTAGCATCATTTAAGGACGTCGTTAACATATTTTAGGAAAAGCGTTAATGTAACTAAAAATAGTAAGTTTGGTAAAATTTAGCGAAAAGGACATAGAAGTTAAGCGATTAAGACTAGTTAGTGCGTTTTAAAAATATGAAAACTTAATAAATATAGGGGACGGTATTAACGTCTTGAAACTAAAAACTTTCCAAAAATAGAAACTTACTAAAAATAGTAATTTTTGGTTAAACGCCGAAACTTAATGAAAAACTCGATAATTTTATTTTGTCACGTTTTGTTAATTAAATCAAAACAAACACACATGGATGTCTTTTTGGTGATGAACATATTATGCAATTCTTGGCATAGTTTTCGTGTTTCTAAGACGCGTTATTATTCTAGGCCGCGGCTAGATTTCTATATCATCTTTTACTTGCGTGATTTATAAATTGCTCATCTTGCTAAGGTGAGTTCATAGCCCCGCGTTTTACTATCTTTACTTTACTACTTTGGGGTGAGAAACATTGGTTGTTTTAAACTATGGACACAGTTACTTTACGTTTCCTTTTCCTAATTACGTGTTGTCGAATAGACCACTAATGCCCGAACTATCATGAACCGTCAATTGCTTAACCGACTGACTGGTTAAGTAAGCGCGAGCAACAATACCTTCATCTGGGCTAACGGTACTATCCTTGGGTCTGTCAGTACTAACATTCAGTCTGTCAGTACTAACTTTTTCCTTGTCGGTACTAACTACACCTTCAGTACTAACTGCATCTTCAGCACTCTCTTTCTCTTCATTCACTACATCTCTTGTCCTCCCCACATCTTGAGCATCTTCAGTATCCATATAGTCTAACGTATCATCAGGAAGCTCATCAAATAATGGATCTTTATGGACTGAAGGTTCAGCTTTGGCAGATTTCCTCCCCTGTTTGGATACAGACTCCTTTTGCATCCAGTTTTTATTCAAGGATTTCTTTCTTGCCAATCTTTTCTTCAAGGATACACTTTTCATCCAAGCTCTGTGGTGTGTGATAACAGGTTTGGCTTTCTTCTGAAGCTTTTTGATCTGTGCCTTCAAGTGTTTAATTTCCTTGTCTTGATCTGTAACCTGTGTACACAAAGAGATATAAAGATCATACACACTTTAGAGTGTCATGTCACCCTCATTCCCTGAAAGGGATCTATCACTGGATGAATGACCTCCTTGATTCCCACCAGTATCTTCTGGAATAGAATCAGGCATATGAGTAGTAAGTAAAGGTCTAGGTGATGGGTCAGACTGAGGCTCAACATTGGCTTCACTAGGGTGAGGAAGAGAGGGTGTAGGTTATGATTCAGATGGTCTTTCTGAAGTGACACCCTCATCCTCAGTTGGTTGTACCAACATAGAAGCAAATAAAGGTGTGACTTTCCCTGAAAAATGTTTTTATATTACGTTTAATTTTGCCATGACTATACCTTACATCTATATTTTCCTGCATTGCACGCATTGGCATGGTTTCATATAAAAAGGATTTATATAAACACTTGCTTATGCAGGTTATGGCAGCTCTAGTTATTTCTATTTCTTTGGACGTATCAGTCGAGAGAGTGGGATCCTCTTTTCCGCGAGTTATAGTTATCCTTATCGGTTCTATTCCTGTTGAGGTTCCGGTTGCATCGGGGGTTGGGGCGGCTGCAGTTGCCTCACCCGCCGGGGTGCTCGAGCTTGATACTCCTCATCGTTAGAGGTTGATCCATTAGAGAGTTCACCACCTCCCGTATCTGTAGCTCCTATGGTTTTACCTTTTTGTGTTCAGATGATTCAGAGTCAGATACTGAGATACCTGAGAGGTATGTATCACCTACATGTCATGAGGCTATGCTTACTAGATGGGAGGTAGTTAGTTCCAAAACCCTCCACACCACCTCTAAGTTGCTTTACTCATTCATCACCTTTACTTTTTACTTATTAAGATCGCAATATCACTTCTATTTTACCCGCACCATCTGCTATTGTTACACCATCATCCGAGTTTCCACTTGCACCTGTTGATGCACCACCCGAGATTCATCGACGACGAGTTATTCTTATTCCTCATTTTTCTATTTACGCCCGAAGAGGACATTCCTATGGTCGACCTTACGTACTAATCTAGTGGGCCATGTTGGGCAGTTGCCGCTGAGAGGATGTCAGTTGACCCTTATTATCTCATCGTTTAGCATTAAGGTACACATCACATCACTTTGATCATTTTACTTCCGGATCATCATCGAGTCATTCATCTTCGGATCATTCATCATTTGGGCATTCTATTTTGGGTCATTCCTTATTCGGACATACACCACCAGATACCACCGATGCTGATTCATCTACACCACCAAGATTTGTTCATCCACCACTTGCTAGGACTCCACGGTGTAGCGAGGCCTATCTTTATTGGAGGTCTGCCCCATTATCTACCATGTATCTCACCCAACGACATCCTGAGTCATCAGTTGGGGATCTTTTCTGAGGTCATCTGCTTAGACCATCTTCGCAGAGATGTAGGTCCCTGCTGCTACCGTAACTTCATCTATCCTTGTTACGCAGAGCTTTTGTTCATTCTTGTTGCCGATCTTCTTCCACCTTGTAAGAGGTTTAGGGATTCTATTTCACAGAGGATAGTGTTGAGGAGGACATTGATATGGATGTGTTAGAGGACATTGAGGCTGATGCTACGGCTATTGAGGTTGCAGTAGATAGGGATGTTGAGGCTTGGGTTGATGCAGGTATTGATATGGAGGTCGATTGTTGGATTGATGTAGAGGAAGGGTTGAGGACAAGGTCGAGTCAGTGTATGGAGGTACTTGGAAAGGTTGGTTGAGTGGATGTAGCTGCTGGGATTGATATCCTGATGGTATGCTTATGCCCGATGCTGATAGAGCGTTTAAGAGCAGGTTGAGGAGGGTTTGCATGATATTTATGATCATGTTATAGAGATACCATTCAGAGTATAGTGGCCATTGAGGACAGGACCTAGAGAGTTAGAGTCGAGGAATTTTGATGTGGTGGAGAGAGAGTAGCTTACTTGAGCAGGTTGCTCCATGGAAAAGGGCAACCATGAGATTCTGACGTCACCATGATGATGGAGGAGAGCGAGAGCCGACCGGTTATCTGGCGTCGCTTAAAGATTTATGAAGAGTGAGCTTAGGCAAATCCGTAGGTTCTGCTACTATGACAGGATGCGATTTAGGAGATTGGAGACATTTGCTGTGAGGCGTTTAGGTTTTCGTCCATGATGTTGTGTGAGGAATTTAAGCTAATAGTAGAACCAGTTGTTAGTAATAGTTCTAGGCGTACAATCAGTTCCCCCCATTATAGTTGAATGTAACCGACTTTAATGCTTTTATATCATTGATATGGAAAAGTTGTTTTGGATTCTCTGCGTATTCATCTTTATTGTATGTAACTTGTTCTGGCAAAACATGTTCTATTGTATTTTTCTATATAAATCTTATTTACCATTTATAGTGGCTATATTTCGTATCAAATCTCACCATGTGGTATGTCTTGTACTATAGAACATAACTATCACCCGTTCTGGTATGACCCAAAGGCAATCGAAGAACTCGTTAACCGACGAGTGGAGGAAGCGTTGGCTGCTTATGAGGCGAACCGTGCTGCAAATGCTCTCAAGGCTGAAAGTCAAAGCCAAAACAATAGTGACGGTGATAATGGAAATGGTAGAAATGCAAATGGTGGAGATGGAAATGGAAATGGTGGAAATGGAAATCCAAATGAGAATGAGAGAGGTGCTAGGCCTGTTGCTCGAGAGTGTACATACCAAGACTTCATGAAGTGTCAACCACTCAACTTCAAGGGAACAGAAGGAGTTGTCGGGTTGATAAGGTGGTTTGAGAAGATGGAAATAGTGTTCCATATCAGCAATTATCCAGAGAAATACCAAGTCAAGTATGCTACTTGCACACTGTTAAATAGTGCTCTAACTTGGTGGAACTCACATAAGAGGACCGTTAGAACCGAGACTGCATTCGCCATGTCATGGAGAGAGCTTATGAAGTTAATGGCTGAAGTGTACTGCCTAATAAATGAAATAAATTCAAAAGATGGAATCTGAACTTTGGAATTTGACCGTGAAGAACAATGATTTGGCTGCCTATACTCAGAGATTTCAAGAGTTGACTATGATGTGCACCAAGATAGTCCCCGAGGAGGAGGATCGAGTTGAGAAATTCATTAGATACCTCCCCGATAACATCCAAGGGAATGTAATTGTTGTTGAACCTACAAAATTTCAAGATGCCGTCCGAATTGCTAACCACTTAATGGACCAAAATTTGAAGGGATATGCTGTGAAAAATGCTGAGAACAAAAGAAGATTGGAGGTCAATCAGAGCGACAACTATGGATAGCAGCCACCATTTAAAAAAGGCCAAATGTTGGAGGTCGGAATGTGGCAAGAGCCTATACGGCTGGCAACAATGAGAGAAATCCGTATAATGGACCGTTGCCTCTTTGTAACAAGTGTAAGCTTTACCATGAAGGGCCTTGCACTATGAGATGTGAGAAGTGTAACAAGGTTGGGCATTTGATCCTGGATTGTAAGGTCACAAGTCCCGCTACTTCTACTCAGAGGGGTCAAGTAGTGAATCAGAGAGTTTTAACCTGTTTCGAGTGTGGAAAGCAAGGACACTACAGGAGTGATTGTCCAAAGCTGAAAGATCAAAACCGTGGAAACAAAGCTGGGAACAAGAATGGTGTTGGTAAAGCAAGAGGTAAAGCATATGTGTTAGGTGGAGGAGACGCTAACCCCGATTCACATATCATCAAGGGTACGTTTCTTCTCAATAACTATTATGCTTCTATGATATTTAATTCAGGAGCTGATAGAAGTTTCGTGTCGACTACTTTTAGTACTTTGCTTGATGTAACCCCTGATACCTTAGACGTTAGCTATGCTGTCGAATTAGCCGACGGAAGAATTTCTTAGACTAATACCATACTTAGAGGCTGTACATTAGGATTATTACGTCACCCATTCAATATTGACCTAATGTCGGTAGAACTTGGTAGTTTTGACGTCATCATCGACATGGATTGGTAAGTGAACCATCATGCGGTGATCGTGTATGATGAAAAGTTTGTGCAAATTCCCTTTGGAGACAAAGTTTTGATAGTTCAAGGTAATAGAGACGGCAAAGGAGAAAAGTTAAAGTTGAGCATGATATCGTGCACTAAAACTCATAAATATATTAAGAGAGGTTGCCCAATTTTTCTGGCACAAGTGATGAAAAAGGAAACCGAAGACAAGTCGAAGGTGAAGCGACTTAAGGACATGCCGACTGTATGGGACTTTCCAAAGGATTTTCCAGAAGACTTACCTGGATTACCGCCAATGCGACATGTCGAATTTCAAATCGATTTTGTCCCTAGTACTGTACCTATGGCGCGTGCCCCGTATAGATTAGCACCGTCAGAACTGCAAGAATTGTCTACTCAGCTGCAAAAACTTTTTGACAAGGGATTTATAAGACCGAGTTCCTCACCCTAGGGAGCCCCGGTCTTGTTTGTTAAAAAGAAATATGGATATTTTTGGATGTGTATCGACTACCGTGAACTAAACAAGCTGACCGTGAAGAATCGATATCTACTTCTGAGAATCGATGACTTATTTGATCAGTTGTAAGGATCAAGTGTCTACTCGAAGATCGACTTGAGGTCTGGTTATCACCAACTCAGAGTTCGTGATGAAGACATTCAAAAGACAGCGTTTAGAACACGCTACGGTCACTATGAGTTTCCAGTGATGCCGTTTGGACTGACTAATGCACTGGCGGTATTCATGGATCTGATGAATCGGGTGTGCAAACCGTACTTAGATAAATTTGTGATCGTTTTTATTGATGACATATTGATCTACTTCAAGAGCAAAGAAGAGCATGCGAAACATCTTAAGTTAATTTTGGAATTGCTTAAGAATGAAGATTTATACGCCAAGTTTTCAAAATGCGATTTTTGGCTGTCGAAGATACAATTTCTTGGTCACGTGATTGATAGTGAAGGCATTTACATAGACCCGGCTAAGATTGAATCAATCAAGGATTGGGCATCGCCCAAGACTCCGACAAAGATTCATTAATTTCTAGGTCTTGCTGACTATTACCGACGATTTATCGAAGGTTTCTCAAAAACTGCCAAGCCTATGATGAAGCTGACTAAAAAGAACATGAAGTTTGATTTGAGTGAAAAGGCAGAAGCTTCATTTCAACTGTAGAAACAAAAATTATGTAGTCCACCGATTTTGGCTTTACCAAAAGGTAGTGAAAACTTCAAGGTTTACTGTGATGCTTCTCGTAAAGGATTGGGTGCAGTTTTGATGCAAAGGGAGAAAGTCATAGCCTACGCGTCACATCAACTTAAGATTCATGAGAAGAATTACACTACACATGACTTAGAGCTTGGAGCTGTAGTGTTTGCTCTCAAAATGTGGAGACATTATTTGTACGGCACGAATTGTGTTGTGTTCACTGGTCATAAGAGTTTGCAACATATTCTAGATCAGAAAGATTTGAACATGAGACAGCGTAGATGGTTAGAGCTGTTGAGCGACTACAACTGCGAGATTCGTTATCATCCAGGAAAGGCGAACGTGGTGGCGGATGCCTTGAGCCAAAAGGAACGTATTAAGCCACTACGAGTTCGAGCTTTGATTTTGATGATTGGTCTGAACCTTCCTGTGCAAATTTTAAACACTCAAGTTGAGGCGAGGAAAGAAGAGAATTTTGGAACTAAAGATTTGTGTGGTATGATTAAGAAGCTAGAGTAACGTACTGATGGAACATTATGCTTGAATAGGAGAAGTTAGATACCTTGTCAAGGTAACTTAAGAGAGCTGATTATGCATGAATCGCATAAGTCAAAATATTCAATCCATCCTGGATCGGTCAAGATGTACCAAGATTTAAAGAAACTGTATTGGTGGCCGAATATGAAAGCAAAAATTGCCACTTATGTCAGTAAATGTTTGACATGTGCCAAAGTCAAGGCCGAATGCCAAAAACCATCTGGTTTGTTGGTTCAACCTGTGATCCCGGTATGGAAGTGGGAAAACATTACTATGGATTTTGTTACTAAGTTACCAAAGACGTCGTCTGGTCAAGATACAATTTGGGTAATTGTAGACCGACTCACAAAGTCTGCTCATTTCTTACCAATAACGAAAACTGACTCAATGGAGAAGTTGACGAGACAATACTTGAAGGAAGTAGTCGCAAGACATGGTGTACCAGTTTTGATTATCTCTGATCGAGACAGTAAGTTTACATCTCATTTCTAGAAATCATTGAACCAAGCTCTAGGTACTCAATTGGATATGAGTACGGCTTATCACCCGCAGACGGATGGTCAGAATGAGAGAACCATCTAAACCTTAGAGGACATGCCACGTGCTTGTGTGATTGATTTTGGGAAAGGTTGGGATAGACACCTACCTTTGGTGGAGTTTTCCTACAACAAAAGTTATCACACTAGTATCAAAGTTGCACCGTTTGAAGCTCTCCACGGCCAAAAATGTTGATCGCCTATTTGTTGGGCTGAGGTTGGAGACGCTTAGCTCACTGGTCTGGAAATTGTTCATGAAACAACTGAGAAAATCATTCAGATCAAGAAGCGGATTCAAGCTGCACGAGATAGACAGAAGAGCTACGCCGATAGGAGGCGTAAGCCATTGGAATTTGAGGTTGGAGATAAGGTCATGTTGAAAGTGTCGCCATGGAAAGGGGTGATACGTTTCGGCAAACGGGGGAAGCTGAACCCTCGCTATATTGGACCTTTCAAGATTCTTGCTAAAGTAGGAACGCTTGCTTATCGACTTGAAATCCCAGAGCAATTAAGCCGAGTTCATAGCACTTTTCATGTTTCCAATTTGAAGAAGTGTTTCGTAGATAAACCACTAGCTATTCCGTTGGATGAGATCCAGATTGATGACAAGCTTAATTTCATTGAAGAACCAGTTAAAATTATGGATCGAGAAGTTAAACGGCTAAAGCAAAGCCGCATTCCAATCGTGAAGGTCCGTTGGAATTCAAGACGAGGGCCCGAGTTTACTTGGGAGCGTGAAGATCAAATGAAGAAAAAGTACCCTCATCTTTTCGTTAACCCTTAGTCCACGTCTTAAGCTTTGAGGACAAAGCTCTTTTAACGGGGGAAGAATGTCACACCTCGAAAATTTCAAGTCAATATTTTAAACTTTTCCAATCATTATTTTTTACTTTTATACGTTACGTTTGAATTTGGCAGTTTACCGGAAGTTAACCCGCGTAAATCTGAAAAACGTCATCGGACACGTTCCGACTTTGGATTTTGATTAGTTTAGATATTATATGATTTATTTTATCTTTTCTAAGTGTTTCGTAGTTTACGATCACTCCCGGTATTTATTTTTACGCTTAAACGTTTAAATTACGTTTTTCGCGTTTTGATCTAACGGAACCCCAGAAATCCAAAATCTTTTCGTGTAAACTTTAGTTATCATCCATCTCATGTTATAAGTCAAAAATTTCGTTCATAACCCCTCTCTTGTCATATTATGGACGCCTAACCAAACCAAATGCAACCATAAGTCCTAAATTAATTCAAGAGCATCTTTTTTTAAATGCAACATCACATGCATGCATAAGAAGAGAAAGTGACATGTTTGTTTTGTTCTCCACTACAAGCCAATGGCTCTTACACTTCACATGTTGACCTTTGGACCATAATTTCACTAGTGAGCCATTTAAGCTAATCTTAGAGTCAAAGTAGTAAGCCATTTAAGCTAAACTTGGAGCCAAAGACAAATTTTTTGTTCTTTTCCCCCCCTCCTTGACCCTATTCGGCCGAACCCCTCAACACACACACTCTTGGTGTGTTTGAGTCACTTGTAACACTAAAACCCTAACCCTTATCCTATAAATACCCACTTATAAACACACACACATATCTTTTAGTTCATTTCATTTGGTAAAATTATTTTCTCTTCTCACTTGTCTCCTCCTAGCCCATGAAACACACATAAACACACACATAATCTATACTTTTGATTTCTACCAATATTCACACATCCTAAACTTCATTTTATCAAGATTCAAGGTTATTCCAAGAATGTTTTCATTTGATTTCAAGGGTCTTTCAAGAGTTTATAAACTAGGATTTCAAGATTTGTTGTTGGGTTTTATAGATCTAGTATTTTGGGGTATAGATCTTGTGATTTCTCTACTTGTTCTTCATTCTTGTAAGTGTCTTGAATCTTTTCTTGTGGTTTACTTATGTTCTTTCATATATGTTCAAGATCCATACATCCATATGTTGTGTTTTAATTTTTGAAAGATTATAAAATAAGATTTTATAAATAATGATGTTATTTTGTTTTACTAGTTAAATATTATGTTCTTGATGAGATGAGAGTTGGATGAGAGTTGCAATTATAGAAATAAAAGGATTAGGTTAGTTTTAGGTGTGGTTTTGTTATGGATTAGTTATGAATGGAGATTAGGCTAGTCTAGGCACTATTGTGAAGTTTGGTGTGATTTTTGGAAGCGTTTGTGAAAAAGGTAGTTGCTGATCCAAAATAGTTTTGAGGTTTTGAGCGACTTAGGAATGTTTTCATTAGGCGTAACAGTAGTTTTTGGAGAGCTTGTTTCGAATAGATAGTTTTTCATATATCGCACACTAAAATTGGACTTAAAACGGCCAAGTTATAGCCAAATAAAACTTGAAACATTTTTCGATAAAACCGAATGAATAGTTGCTGATGTGAATAGTAAAATGGGTTTTCGGAGACTTTCGGACATTTTTAAACTTTCTAAACACTAGCGAAACATATAGTTACACATATCTAATGATTAATATTATTTAATGACGTTGTTAAAATATTTTAGGAAAAGCGTTAAAGTTACTAAAAATAGTAAGTTTGGTAAAAGTTAGCGAAACAGACATAGATATTAAGCGATTAAAACTAGTTAGTGCATTTTGAAAATATGGAAACTTAATAAATATAGGGGACGGTATTAACGTCTTGAAACTAAAAACTTTCCTAAAATAACAACTTACTAAAAATAGTAATTTTTGGTTAAACGCCGAAACTTAACGAAAAACTTGATAATTTTATTTTGTCATGATTTGATAATCAAATCAAAACAAACACACATGGATGTCTTTTTGGTGATGAACATATTATAAAATTCTTGGCATACTTTTCGTGTTTCTAAGACGCGTTATTATTCTAGGTCGCGGCTAGATTTCTATATCATCTTTTACTTGCGTGATTTATCAATTGCTCATCTTGCTAAGGTGGGTTCATAGCCCTACGTTTTACTATCTTTACTTTAGTACTTTGGGGTGAGTGATTTACTTTTTAATATTCTTACATCTCTTCTCGTATTTATCAAACTTTACTATTACATATAAAAGGATACTTTTAAGATTATAATTCCAATTATAGTACGATGTATTCGAGAGATTCAAATCGATTATTATATCAAAGTAAGATCAAAATCCGGGTCGTTCTCCCAACGAGGTGCAAATTAAAAATCGAAGACGTTTGTGATCGCGCGTTTGAATGGGATTAAGAAGATTTTTGGTTTTGAAACTTATTTACAATTAAATACAAAACGAATATGGTAAAACTAAAAACGACCTTAGAAAGGGATTTTAATAAAAAACGAGGACAGAAGAAAACGTTAAAAAAAACGACTTAAAAAAAAATTAAAATTTATCATACCATTAAATGCTAAAATGATTTGTTAGCTTTTCTAATCTAAATGACTAACTAAAAGGAAAAAAATAAAGAAAATCTTAAAACAGAAACCTTTTAAAGTGAAAAACGAGAACGAGAAAGGGGTTCGAAACCCGTTCTTTAAAAACTCAAATTTTGCAAAAATAACCCTACGAAAGCAAATTTAATTTTCCTAGGTTCTATTTGATAAAAGAAAATTTTGAAAAAAAGAATTTTATTTTTGTGACTTTTTAATAATTTTTTATGAATTAAAAACAGTTTTATAAAGAAAAATTAATTAAAAATAGTAAATGATTTTGGAAAATTATGAAAAAAATGCAAAAAGGTAGATTAAGCTATGCTAAATTTGGGAAAAATAAAAGCAGGAAAAGAGTGCTTATAAATAAGCCAGAAATAAGCACAAATGTGCTAATAGGCAAAACTGCTAAAACAAGGTTAAAAGAATTAAGTGTGCAAAGAATTTCAGAAACATTCAAGGGCATTGTGTTGTAGTGAAGCGCCGCGCGCGCGCGCTGCTCGGTGCCAGTCTGCGTCGCTTGCTCTCTCCGCGCGCGCCGTCTGGGGTTCGAGCCGGATCTTCTTTTGTAAAAAAATTTTTCTTTTTTTTAAAAACTACATAAAATAGAGAAAAAAATAGCAATATTAAAAAAGGACTTTTAATAAATCCGAAAAATAAGCTGGATATAAGCTAATAAAAAGTGGCAGTTTACTTTTTACACTAAGTCTTAAAAGGCTTAAAATGGGAGCTATTATAGGGCCAAATAAGCAAGTGAAAAAGAAAATTAAGCTAAAGCAAATCCTACCCTACTCCTAATAAGCAAATATAAGCAAAATGAGCAAGAGTAAATAAGCAGAAAAGCAAATATGGCAAATAAGCACTAAGTATACTAATGCTAACTGGTTGGCTTTTTTAACTCAAATAAGCAAAGCAAAAAAAACTAAATAAGCAAAAGCAGATAATCACCTACATCTAATAAGCAAGAGCAAAAAATAAGCACATAAGAACAGACAGAAAAGCTAAAATAAGCAACAAGCACTATAGGCACAAAACTAGCAAGCAACAGCCTAAAGGACCTCTTTGGGCTTAATTTTTAAGCACTTAAAGGTATCTTTTTGGCTTAAGGCTTATAGGGGATTGAAGAGCAGCTTAAGGGTTATCTAAACAAGCAAAAAGAAAAATAATTTAAACTTAAGGAAGCCAAGAAAAAGACCTATCAAAAGGGCAGTCTCACTGATTTGGTTTTTTCTTAACAAGCAACTAGGCGAATGCAGGCTTAAAAATAAGCCAGAAAATAAGCTTTAAATTTGAAACCAAGTTAAAACAGATGGAGACAAGCTCCTAATGAGCTTATGCACAGATTTTTAAAAGCTAAAAACAAGTTTAAACATCTGATAACTGGATTTGAAAAATGGACAGTTTAAGACACTTAGCAACTTGACCAAAAGTTGACAGATTTGAACAAAACCAAAGTGAACCAAAGGAATGATTTGAGAGTGAAAATTCATCCTCTATTTATAGGCTGATTATGGGGTGAAGTGCGCGCACACACAGTTTAGTTGCAGTGCACTTGTGATTAAATGCACTAGCATTAAATGTTTATTGAGTAAGTGCGGCGCACAAGATAATATGTGCGGCGTACTTAGGGTGTAAATGCAGTAGCATTAAAGTCTTCATAAATGCTTCATATCAGATGGGAAGTGCGACGCACATAAAAGATTGTACGGCGTACTTGTTGAGTTAATGCAATGTTAACTATCTTTGACTTGAAGAAAAGTGCGGCACACATTTTGGCACATAGAGCTTGATTGTTGATCTTTTCTTGAATGATGTGTTCTTTATCGTGTAAGTATTTGATTTTGATGTATCTATCCTCGGAATGTCTTTAAATGAACCTGCAAGCAGATTTAAGCTATTAAGTATCGAAAGTTCATGAGAAATGATAGAATATATACAAATAACGCCATAGAAAACATGTATAATTTGGGCGTTATCAAATCCCTCCACACTTAGCTTATTGCTTGCCCTTAAGCAATCGAAGCAAGAAAATAAATCATTTATCGTGACGTGGAGAAAATTTGGATTTTATAAGAGTTTTTATATTAGGTAACTTTTCAGGATAGACATATAACATAACAACCTTCACATTAGGAGATTAGTGTTTGGATTTTTAATTCACTCATGCACTCAGATAGGGTTTTGTTGTTTGTGGAAAAATACTCACTTTGCACAGACATTATCTAGACAGCTACATAGGCTTTTACTTAACGCATAAGCCTGAGCGAAAGGGGGATGATACTGGAGCGGATACAATCTTCACGTGCCAAATATAAGCCTTTATTCTTCTGAACTACTATAGCACATATGCATATTATTATTATTATTATTATTATTTTTTACCAAATATAATAACTAAGGCTTGGCACATAACTTCTTCATTCACCATAGGTATTTTAGCCATTTTAGCACCAAAGGGGGTGTTTGCAAGAACGAGGACTTGCGAAATTCATCTACATGTGATTAGGCTACTTCGGTCTATTAAGTGATGATAAGCACAAGGTTCTAGAGCTTCTAAATTATCGGCTCTCTCAAATATAATGATCAACCAATACCAATGTTCCAGAAAGGCGCCAAAGACCATATGTACACATCCGTAACGACAGAATAAACACATATGACTGCAATCAAACTTAACTGAACAGCTAAAGGCTGATCAATTACTGGGTACAAAGGTTGGTACCCGAATATTCTATAGGCTTAGAATGCTCACAATTTAGTGGAGTAGGTTGTGCTAGCTATAATGTCAATCAGGTTGGATTTGCCTTACTAAGAGCA
This sequence comes from Tanacetum coccineum, assembly GCA_026074375.1. Lineage (NCBI taxonomy): Eukaryota > Viridiplantae > Streptophyta > Magnoliopsida > Asterales > Asteraceae > Tanacetum > Tanacetum coccineum. The sequence continues at coordinate 23,676 of BQNB010056793.1, forward strand.
TTTTTTAATTTTGAAAGCATATATATATTGGATTTGTAAAATTAGTTGGAGAAGAAAAAAAAAAATTGATGGGCAAAACTTGGAGGGATTTGATAATTTTTCCTATTTGGGCTCTCCTTCACAATAAGTTGAACATTTGCCTTAATGTGATAACTGATACTAGAGATAAATAGGGAGGAAAATTAAGGAAACCAGGTAATCCGGGGCATAAGAAAATAAAATAGCTGGAGTATTCTGAGTTATTTATTAAATTTTCTGATTTTAAGCTAAAACAAAAAAAAAACAAGGTACGCATAAAAGTTACAAACAAAAAGCACACAAAAAGAAAATATTTTTGTTGTTTTTTTAGAAAAATAAAGGATATTAGTAGAAGAACGGAGGAGGGACTCCTCCACACTTAAGTGAAGTACGAGTTGCCTCTCGAGAGCGCTTAATTTTTAAGAGAGTCTTTAGCTAGACTCGTATTTCGTGAGTCATTCTTTTGGGAAAAAGGGAGTTACTGCTTCCCTTGGGTCATTATCTTCTTCATGATATAGTTTAAGTCGATGGCCAATGACTATGAACATCTTTCCATCTTTTTCATAAAGTTCAACATATCCGGACGGATATTGATGTTTCACTACATAAGGTCGTAACCATCGAGATCTGAGTTTCGGTTGTTTAAATTTGTACTTTAAGTGAAATAGCAGAACTTTGTTTCCTTGTTTGAATTCTTTTCTCATTCTTAATTTTCTGTCGTGCCAGACTTTGGTTCTTGCCTTGTATAGATGAGAGTTTTCATAAGCTTGATGTCTAAGTTCGTCTAACTCGTGTAACTGAAACATTCTTTCTTCACCAGCAGCGATGAGATCTGGGTTGCAATTTTTCATAGCCCAGTATGCACGGTGTTCAATTTCAAATGGTAAGTGGCAGTTTTTTCCATATATAAGTTTGTAGGGTGTAGTACCGGTAGGTGTTTTGTAAGCAGTGCGAAAAACCCACAGAGCGTCATTAAATTTTTTTGACCAAATGGCAGGATTGTTTTTAACAGTTTTTTCAAGAATTCTTGTAAGAGATATGTTCGTGTTTTTAACTTGACCACTAGTTTGAGAATGATATGATATGGAGAAACGATGGTTAACTCCATATCTTTTCATGGTTCTTTCCATTTTTTGTTGCAGAAGTGAGTACCTCTGTCGCTGATTAGAGCTTTGGGCATTCCGAATCGGCAGAATAGTTTCTTTAGAAAAGTGATAACTACTCGGGCATCATTGGTTGGTAAAGCCTGAGCTTCGGCCCATTTAGATACGTAATCACCAGCGACAAGAATGTATTCAAACTTATATGATTTTGGGAACGGTCCCATAAAGTCGATACCCCATATGTCGAAAATTTCACTACTTGAATGTTGTTTAAGGGCATTCTCATCTCTGTTTCAAATAATTCTTGTTTGTGCATGCTTCGGCATAGGCTAACTAGAGTGATGAGATTATTTGATGATTGTCGGCCAGTTAGAAATTGAATCCGGGACCTTTTTTAGCAGATAGTTGGGTCCATATTTCCATCGGTTGGTCTGTGGTGATTGACATTGATTAAAAATGGTTTGAGTTCTGTTATGGTAAGATATACAACGTCTGATCATACCGTCAGAACATACTTTGAAAAGGTAAGGTTCCTCCCAAAAGTAGTGTTTGAGGTCAGAGAAGAATTTGTTCTTTTGTTGGTACGTCATCCCTTTTGGTATAATCTCACCGACCAAATAATTTGCAAAGTCTGTGAACCATGGTTCACTAACGGTGTTGATTTCCATGAGAGTTTCTCCGGGAAAATTATCATCGAATTTACTTTCATCGTTTGTTTCATCATTTTCAAGTCGGGATAAGTGATCGGCTGTAAGATTTTCTGTTCCTTTTCTGTCTTTGATTTTTATGTCGAATTCTTGCAGAAGTAAGATCCATTGAATAAGGCGTGGTTTAGCATCTTGCTTTTTAAATAAGTGCCTTAGAGCTGAATGATCAGTGTGAACAATAGTTTTTGAGAGAATAAGATAGGATCTGAATTTGTCAAATGCAAAGACTACAGCCATAAGTTCTTTTTCGGTTACGGTGTATTTTTGTTGAGCTGGATTAAGGGTTTTGCTTGCGAAGTAGATCGGGTGAAAGTTTTTACCATCTTTTTGACCTAAGATGGCTCCTACAGCGAAATTACTTGCATCACACATAAGTTCAAATGGAAGATTCCAGTTTGGGCTTACGATCACAGGAGCACATGTGAGTTTCTCATTCAATAATTCAAATGATTTTTGACATTCCTCATCGAATTCAAATGGATTATCTTTTTCGAGCAGCTTAGTTAGAGGTCGAGCAATTTTTGAGAAGTCTTTAATGAAACGTTGGTAAAAACCGGCATGTCCCAGAAAGCTTCTAATACCTTTGATATTAGTAGGGGTGGAAGTTTTGAGATTACGTTGATCTTTGCTTTGTCGACTTTAAGTCCTGTACTGGACACCTTGTGTCAAAGCACAATTCCTTCTTTGACCATGAAGTAACATTTTTCCCAGTTTAGGACGAGATGAGCGTCTTTACAATGTTGGAGCATTTTATCGAGGTTGTTTAGGCATGTGTCGAAAGAGTTTCCGAATACAGAAAAATCGTCCATGAATACTTCGACTGATTCTTCGATCATATCGTAAAAGATTGCCAACATGCACCTTTGGAATGTAGCAGGAGCATTGCATAGCCCGAAAGGCATTCGCCTATAAGCGTATGTTCCGAAAGGACATGTGAATGTTGTTTCTTCTTGATCATTAGGATCGATAGGGATTTGAAAATATCCAGAAAAACCATCGAGGAAACAGAAATATTTATTTCCTGCGAGTCTTTCTAGCATTTGATCGATAAAAGGTAAAGGAAAATGATCTTTTGTGGTTGCTTCATTGAGTTTACGATAGTCGATGCATACTCGCCAACCCGTAACGGTTCTTGTTGGAACAAGTTAATCATTTTTGTTTGTGACAACTATAATACCACCTTTCTTTAGTACACAGTAGATAGGACTAACCCAAGGACTATCGGCAATTGGATAAATTATACCTGTATCTAGGAGTTTTACGATTTTTTTTAACAACTTCTTGCATGTTCGGATTTAACCTTCTTTGTTTTTGGACAACGGGTTTCTTGTCATCAAGAAGTTGTATCTTGTGTTTGCAAAATGATGGGCAAATACCAGGAATGTCTGTCGTTTTCCATGCAAAGGCTTGCTTGTGTTTTTTAAGGACAAATACGAGTTTGTTTTTCTTTTCTTTGGATAGCTGAGATGATATGATAACAGGAAGAAAAGAAGGTTCTTCCAGGAATACATATTCCAGATTATCAGGAAGAGGTTTAAGTTCAAGATCTATAGGAGGTTCTTCAAGAGATGTTTTGATTTTATAATCAATATTGATGGTGATTTTTTTAAACAGTGGGTCTTCGGTGTCGGATTCAGAGTTAGAGTTTTCATCAGCGGTCATTGCTATGAATTCATCGAATTCAGCAAAGATTTCTTCTTCGAGAAGGGTTCCTTCAATGGAATGGAGGATTTTACTTCCTTCGTCTACAAGAGCATCGAAATCTTCTTCTAAGATTTCGTCGATAATCGTTTGAGTAAGAGTGTTTCATTGTAGACTCGATATTGAAGATCATTCTTCCAGTCCCAACTCCAAGATTGAGTTGTTTCTGTTTAACTCGAATAACTGCATCAGCAGTGTGAAGAAATGGTCGTCCCAAAATGAGGGGAACTTTACTATCTTCTTCTATTTCGAGAATAACGAAATCAGCAAGAAAGGTGAATTTACCAACTTCAACGAGCGTATTTCCAGCTATTCCAACAGGGTATTGGAATGATCTATCGGCTAATCTTACGCTCATTTTGGTAGGTTTAAGAGTCTCGAGAGATAATTTGGCATATAACGAATATGGCATAAGGTTAATGCTAGCACCAAGTTCGGCTAAGGCATTGCAGGATAAAGTTTTGTTGAAATTTCATGGAATTAGAAAACTTCCGGGATCTCCGAGTTTGGGTGGAACTTTGTTTTGGATCATTGCTGAACTTTCATCGCTTAAGAAAGTGGCAGAGATTTGTTCGATTTTGTGTTTGTTGCTTATTAGTTCCTTGAGAAATTTTCCATAATTAGGCATTCCGGCCAAGACATCGATAAGAGGTACATTGATTCAGGTAGCGCGAATCATATCGAGAAATTTTCCGTATTGAGCTTCCATTTTCTCTTTCCTAAGACGTTGAGGATACCAGATTTTTGGTTTGTATGGTTTGGGCAACAGAGTCTCCTTGACTGATTTTGGATTTTGAGTTTTCGGTTGTGGTGTCGATTCATCGTCTTCTTCATTGCTATCGAAATTGATAGGGTTTCCAGATGCGTTTTGTTGATCATTTGGGTTAACTGGTGGGTTGTAAGATTTACCACTCCTTGTGAATACGACATTCACATGCTCATATAAGATTGTGGTGGTTGGTAGGCTTTGAAGTTGTGTCCTTTAGGGTTTGGTTGAGTGTTACTGGGAAGAGATCCAGAAGGTTGACCAGATTGCTTGTCAGCAAGTCTGTCGAACTTGGTTTCAAGGTTCTGAATTGAAGCTTGATGATTTTTGGCAACGGTTTCGAGTTGAGTTTTGAGATCTATGAATGTTTCTTTGACGAAAGCATTGGCTGATTGCTGAGATTTCATGAAATCATTGAATTGTTTTTTAAGATCGTATGGGTTATCATCCGTATTGGATCGGTAGTTGTCTCGATTGTAACTACTTCGTTCGTTTGAACGCTAATTATCGCGATTCGAGTCTCGGTCGCGATAATCATTGTAAAAATGAGTCGTACAAAAAGTTTGCATGAATTTAGCCTCTTCTTCACGAGACATAGGTATGTCATCTTCATCAAGATCGGGTTTAGTTTTTTTAGCATAGGTTTGAAGTTTTTTATACTAAGCATCCATTTTCAGGGTCATGGCATCCATTCGGGTCATAATTTTGTCAGTATTAGAATTACTGCTACCTTCATCGGCGAAAGCAACGGTTTTCTTTAGAGATGATTTGGTTTTTTGATTTTTAGCCTAGTCGAGCTTGAGTAAGACTTTATCTTCGAGAAGCTGATAAGCTTGATTTGGTGTTTTATAGAGGAAAATACCACCGGTTGCGGCATTTAGAACTTCTTGGGTTATTTTGCTGAGACCATGATAGAAGATTTTTATAATGTCGCCTTTGGACAGATTATGACCATGGCAGTTTATGAGCATTTCCTTCATACGAAGCCAAACATCAGTTGGAGATTCATTTTCATATTGAGACAAAGCTTGGATTTCTCCGAGGAGTCGGTCAAAAAGAGCTGGGGGAAAGAAACGGCTAATTAAAGCGGTTCGAATTTCATCCCATGTTTCGATAGTTCCTTCGTTGAGTTTGTCCAGTCATGTTTTTGCTTCTCCAGTTAGTGATAGGGGAAACTTCAGCAGGCGGACGGCTTCATTTTCAGTGTCTCTGTATTTAAACATATCGCAAATTCTAAGGAATTCATGGATGTATTTATGGGGATCGGTTTTGGTTCTACCATCGAATTGGTTCCCTTTGACAAGAGTCAAATGGTTACCTTTGATAGCAAATTCGTTTGCTGTTTTAGGAATAGTAATCGTGGAACCAGGAGTCGGAGCGACAACCTGATCGGCAGCCCACATGGGTTCATCATCTATTGGATCGTAATTTTGAAAATTATCAATAAAGTGACAGAAGTAATTGATGTTAAGAACTGGCTGGTAGACAATTCTCAGGTGTTATGATGGATTATTTCTTTGATCGTATGGAACTTTTCTGTTTCATCGACGAAGTCTTCGATTCAGAGTTCGTTCAGGTTCAGGTAACGGTTCAACAAGTTCAGAATTGGAAGCACGTGTATGCATCCAAGAGAGAAATTGTTTGGGATCAGTTTTCCAGAAAACTGTACGGTGATTTTTTATGAAGAGGGGGAGTTAAAATAATTTTCTAGAGTTTGACTACAGAACAGCTAAGAAGTCCCCGACAACGGCGCCAAAAACTTTGATGTGTTTCAAAAGCTTTAAATTTATAAGACTGAAAATACCGGATAATTATTTGGAAACACACAGGTAAAAGTATAACCCACGTATGTAGTATAATTTTTAGGTAAGACCAGGTCGTTCCACAGGGATTAGAGTAGTGTTCAAATAATCAGAAAGAAAATAGACTTTAACAATTTTAAAAATAATTTTTGTTTTACCAATGATAATAAAGATGACTACTCGGATAGTAAAAAAATAACTTATAAGTGTTGGAAATAATTAGATCTCAAAGATGGGACATTAATTTATAAAAATGATTTCTCGTCAGAAAATGTTTTCACAAACTAACTTGGTTAACTTAAGACTTATATTTAGTTAACTAGACCAAATGTGTCACTCAAATAATCCAGTTACTATTAAATCAAAGCTTATTTTGTTTATCAATTCACGAAAGTGGATTTCTCAGCGCAAACGTTAAAGACCATAGACAAATCTTTAAAACCACATAGATCATAACGGGTCTTTTGACCTATGCCGCTATGATTATATAATCTAAGTTGATAAGCAAAGATAGATAAGATAAGATATAACAGGTTTGCAACATAAGCTTAAGATTAAAGCGATCAAGATCATACCAAACACTTATTCATTATCGTAACTTCACCAAGTAGTCATGAGAGATTTAGCCTCTCATGGCTAAGGAGTTCATAACAAAAGTACACTTTACATAAACTTCCATTATTTCAATAACTAAGTAGGAAAACGTCTTCGTTCTTGATCGTTAGATCTTTTTCTTCAAAGGAAGAGGTGTTTTTTTTGGTGTTTTTGGTGAGAGGAGGGAAGTATGTATGTGTGGGATGATTTGTAGAGTGAGATGGATAGTGAGGAGGAGTTCTTTGAGGATGGAAATCCGTCCTCAATTTATAGGCAAGTTTGGGTGCAAAGTGCGGCGCACTCATGAAAAAGTGTGGCGGACTTTTGGTGTTAATGCGATCGCATTTAATGGCTTTTACTGGAAGTGCGACGCACTTACAAATAAGTGCGGCGGTTTTGAGGAGTTAATGCAGGTGCATTTATTAGACTTTAATTCTTCAGACTTTGGGAAAAAGTGCGGCGGTTTTGGATTTAGAGGAAAGTGCGGCGCACAATGTTATAAGTGCGGCGTACATCTTGAACTTTTAGCTAGAAATCTTTTCTTTTCTTGTATTCGCCTCCCAAAGTGTATAGATTCTTGAGCTTGGGTCTGTAGTGTCTTCAAGTGAACCTATGAGCAATTCAAGCTAATTAAGTATCAAAAGTTCACGAGAAATGATCAAATATACATAAATAACGCCATAAAAACATGTATAATTTGGGCGTTATCAGTCGGTTTCTGTTTTTTAATGTTCCTCCTAGAGTTGAACTTTCTTTTGTTATGCATACATGTGATATCATCGCATAACATATCTGGTTATTTTGTGATGAACATCTCTCTTGACAGAGTGTTCGCCAAGAAAATATGAAAATGAGGTTTGGTATGTGCTTAATTACACATACCATTTTCCATTAAAACCGGACTTAAATGACCAAAAACGTACCAAAAATACATTGTATTTGTATGTTTTGCATTTTGTATTATGCAGGTAACGGATATCTAAGAAAAGGACAAAAAACAAAGCCAAAACGACAAAACCAAGCACGAGAACGGAAAGAGCGTGAAAGAAAAGTCAAATCGAAGCCAAAAGTCAACCCCGACAAAGTCAAAGTCAAATGCGAAGCCGATATCAAAGAAATGTTAAATTGGCCAACCCGTACCCATCTAATGGGCCGAGTCAGCCCATTTATACATTACATGAAGACTTATAAGACTTTACCTTATAAAAAGCCCAAGTCATCCTTTAATTATAACCGACCCAACAAACAAGCCCAAACCCATCCCCCTTATAACAACCTGTTATCCCATTCCCTTTTAAACTTAACTCCGTTGGTCCTTAAAAGGACTAACAGTGCAAACCATTTACAAACCTCAAGGACCAAATTTGCAAAGTACAAGGACGATGGATGCAATAGTTATACACACTCTTAGAGACCATTCTTGCCAATTTTCTAAACTTCAAAAGAGGGTGCGAACACTGTTTATCTCCCACACACAAAGTGTGTGTCCTTTCCTCACACCAGACAAAACACTATTCCTCTTTCTTCTCCCCTTTGTCGACCAACTCCTATACACACCTTATCTCACCTCACATGGGCTTATTGCCACTTTGGCAATCCCCTAACACCCTATTCGTCAAGGAATGAGGACAAGAAATCAATGGTGATGATCAAGAGACTTGGGGACTACTCATTTTGGACGGCTATGATTGATTTTGGGGCTCACTCACACAACAAGCACACCCGCAAGAGCTCTCACAAAGAAAGCACACATCTAGAACCTTCATTGGCTTGTTATAAATAGGACTCATTGTAAGCCCTTGGGCATTAAGTTTTTTTTTCACCTAGTTGTAATTTTTAGCTTATTTTTAGTATAATCTTTTAAATATTGTAATGTTTTTTATGAATTAATGAAATTTCAAGTTTTAGTTTAAAAACTGTTTTACTCATTTGTGTTCAAAAGTTATCAAGAATATTGCATAAGCTTTTATAAGATCTTATTTAAGCATATTATTAATCTGTTTTCATTTAAATATAAAGTATTTAAGAAAAATTTACAAAAACAAAAAAAAAATATCACCCTTAAATACCACAGCTTAATGGATGATAAGACAAATTTGGATGGGCTTATGGACACCGCCAGCTTATCTTTGATAAGCTGGAGCTTGTAGATAAGCTTTTAAAAGCTTGGTTTGCCCTGTTTGAGCAAGGGCCTTTGTAAGTCTCTTATTTTCAAATTTTTAGCTTAGTACTATAGCATTGCTTATTTTCTGCTTATTATTACTTATATCAGCTTATTACTGCTTTTTATTGCTCATCTATGTTAGTTTTATGCTTATTGTCTTTGTTTAATGCTTATATGTCCTTTATTTAAGTTTTTATGCAAAACTGCTTTATGTGCCTCTTAACTGCTTATAGCTTATTTGCCTGTTTTAGTGCTATTCTTTGTGTGCTTATTGACTATTCTTGCTTAACATTGCATGTTTATCATCTGTTCTTTAATAAACCTTGCTTAAATTTTAGTTAATCAGCCTAAAAATTAGATTTACGAACTTAAAGGGGTGTTTGGTTTAACCATGTTCATGGGTCAAAATGGGTCAAAACCTTTTTTGTGCACTTGAGTCAACTTAAACTAGATAAAAGTTGTGGTAAAAATCAGCTAGTTTAAGTTTTTAAGTATTAAATCTCATTCTTAAGGTTTTAAGAGTTTGTGGTTTGAATCTGTGAGCTTATAGCTCATTTTATCTGCTTGTTTGATTATGCCTTTGAATCTTGTAATTTTGTGTTGTTTTTGAGTTTGTTTAAGTGTTAAAACACCTTAGAATTAAAGTCAATAGGCATGCATTTGCCATTCACGTCTGTCAAAAAATTTGCTAAGTGTTGAAAATTTGAGAAAATACTTTTTCAATTGCTTTTTGTGGCTTATTCTATATTTCAAAATGGTTTTTGATTGATGATATAAGTTCTTTGAGGTTTAAATTTGATCTGTTTGTTGGTCTCATATTCATAAGGTTCTGTTTAAGTGCTTATTTTTTAGCTCAAAAGTGGTGTTTTGTGAAGATTGCAAAAAATTTTCTAAGTGTTGAATCTGTGTGAAATAGCTTTTTCATTAAGCTTTTTAAGTGCTTATTTGAATTTCAAACTCATTTTTATTTGTTGCTTATTGTAGCTTTCTGGTCAAGCTTTTTAGTGGTATAAGACACTAAGCCATAAGGATCTGTTTGCTAGCTTATTTTTAAGCTAGAAAAGTCCCCCTTAGGCTGTTTGGCTATTAGTTTGGCCAAAAAGCTCATTTGCTTATTTAGGCTTATTTGCTTATTGCATTTGCTTAATTTAGGTTTAGTATAGCTTATTAGGTTAGTTTAAATCTCTTTTAGCTTATTTCTTTTAGTTTAGAGCTTATTTGAGCTTATTTGCCTTTTAGTTTAAAAATCTTAAGTTTTATAGTTTTTATAAGTATTCTATCTTTCTAGCTTATTTTAGTTGCTTATTTTTGTTCAAATATGCTTATTAGGTGTAGTTAAGTTCCTGTCCTAGCTTATTTCTCTTTTTGGATTGCTTTTTAGTGCTTAAATTGCAAACAATTTTGCCAATTTAGACTTAGTGTAGTTTAGCTTATTCTGTCACTTTGACAGCTTAATTTTGTGCTTATTTGTGGCTTATATAAAAAGTGGTTTTGTAAAAGTTGCTTATTTTTAAGTCCTTTAAAAAGTTGTAAAAAAATGGCATTTAAAAAACATTTGGGAGTTGGGGGAAGTCCCAGGTGAGCAAGACTCGAACCCGGGACCTCGACCCCCTCTCACCAAACGTTTTAACCAACACACACTACCACTCGCCCTTGGGTCTTTTTCGGTTTTAACTTTCAAAATTAATCTTTTATACACATTTTGAGCTCTTTTTGTTATAAGCTCTTCGCAGCTTATTTTTCAAAGTTTAAAAATTTAGAAAATCATTTAAAAATAGTAAATTAATTCAGAAAAATACAAAAAAATAATTTTTAGATTTAGAATAAATAGTTTTAGGTTTACAAAGTTTAAAATCTTTTTCATCATTTTTAGATTTTAAATTTCATTTTTAGCTTTTTAAATTAATTTTAGGAATTAGTTTTTAATTATAAAAAGTAGTGAAAAATATTTTTCTGAGTTTTTATCACATTTTAGACTTTTATAAAGTAGAAAATCATTTTTTGGAATTTTTAGGTATTAATTTGTTATTTTCTAGGATTTTAAATAGATTAAATAGGTTTTTAATTCATAAAAAATTATAAAAAAGTTAAAAAAATATAAATCTTTTTTAGAAAATTTTATTTTGTCATTTTAGAGGTTTAGAAACCAAATTTGCATTTTTAGGGTTAATATTTGCCTTAGTTGATAATTAGTCGCGTTTTTAGGATTCCCCATTTTGCGTTTTTAGTTTAAAATAGTTTTGCCTTAATTGTTTTTAAGTGTTTGCATTAATTTTCCCATAGTTTTAGAAAACCAATCTAAATCTTTGTTCCATTCAAGCATCGATTATCAAACCGACTCTCGACTTTCAATTGCATTCTTCGTTGGGGATAACGACCCGGGAATCATACTTCCGAATTTTCTACATTGAGATTTTTGATTCTTATTATATATTTATATATTTATTATATTTAATATATATAAAGGGTTGGGTCTCTCATTGTCAAGGTTACGCAGGTTTTGTTAAATGCACAATCTGTTGATGGATCTGTTCGAAAGTCAAGCAGAAGAAAGTCTAAAGCAGTTTCAGGAGCAAAACCTAGCTGGTTTTTTGTATCTCTCTCTGGAGAAAAGTTTCTGCGATGAGTAATTAAGGTGAGTTTAGTACATGATGAAACTGTTGCTAATATAGGATCTTTATGGGATTTGCTTATTGAAACTACTTATATAGGGGCTGTTTAGGATCAACCATGTTCAAAGATTTCCAGCGAAGGCTGCAACGAGATACAAAGAAGACTGTGGATGCACTATTCATGCATCCAGCATGAGACATAGCAGTGAATTAAAGGTAAGCAAGCTTACTTTGCCATTAACATAAACCTGTTAAATACTCCATTATTATGCCCTAACTAATGAAGGTTGCTATTTATCGGCGTCGTTGTTGCTATGAATGTGGAATGCAAATGTATGGATTTAATGGGTGCAATTGAATTGGTTCAAGATGATTTTGATAGTGTTTTGATATTTGTGATAGAACACCATTTTAAATTGTGAAGCAATCTTTAGTAGAGCTTATTTGTGGTTGATGTATTGTGTATTGCATATCTGCTACATTAAATTTAACATCTGCTAATTAGTTTTTGTTGTAGGTGCTTCTCTTGCTGTGGCAGTACATGCTGTCAGAAAAGGAGCAGCTGCAGAAGGCATGACAATCAGAGACTATGTCTGGCGTGGACATGATTTAACATCTTTTGCTGTCATGACTGAGGTCAAAGCTTCGTACTTTTAATATCATCTATCTAGCCACTTATAATGATTGCATAACATGTTGAAAACAAGAATGATCATCCGATTGCTGCTCGAAGTGCAAACTTGATTATAACTACTGTATATTGGGACGTGTATCAATTTAATAAATGATTCTCATCCAGACTTATATTGTCTTATGGCTTGTCTCTAAAAGTAAGTGAACGTGCAGGATGGTGCTGCAGTTACTGGCCTTGAAATCGTCGCTACATCATTAGTTGTTGTTGAATTGACAGGGAATCCAATCTATTGTTGGGCCGAAACCCAAACCGGGTAATCACAACCCGCTGGACAACCCGCTAGATAAACCGCAGGACCAAAATGACGGTTACAAAGGCAGTTAAATAACTGTCAATTGACAGTTATTTCTCAAAGGACATGATGGTTCATTTTGAACCGACACGACTTTTACTTGTACCTTTTCATGTAATATAAATAGATAGGCAATTTGTAAGAACAAAGCATGATGTGAAAATCATCAGAATGAATGACATATTCTGTAAATTATAGCAAGATTAATAGCAAGATTATTACGGTATATTTGATTCAAAGTTTGTTCATTTCGATCCAAGATCAAGTTTTTTCCAACAAAAAGGCGAAAAAAATGAGATCGGCACCTTATTATCAGGACTCAAGAGATACAACGCAAGCAACTTCACAACTTGAATAGGCGTGACAGCAAACGAATCAACTGCGTTGACCATAAGCTGTTATTCAACAAACATCATCATTTTATAAAATTAATAAACAAGATCAAATTCACAATTAATTAATCACATGTGTGATGAATGAAATTATATACTTGATAATTGCCTTGATCAATTTAGGATCTGTGAATGAGGCAATCGCGTTTGATTGTATCTTCTTCTGATAAGTTGCGGACATCACCGTTGTTGATTGCGGCTTGAATAGCAGATATGGTATGAATAGTGGTTAGGGGTTGAAGATGGTTTGGGCAAGGGGTGGTTGGTGTGTGTAATCAGTGAGACTCACAATGTAATGAGAATAAATGAAACTGACCCCTATCTCTGGGTTAGTGATGTAGTAAAATTACTAAAATGCCTTTTTTTAAATAATTAATATAAAATGACATTTTATCTACATAGTTGGATTGAAATGTTATAGATGGTTGCGATGGTCTTGTTTGTTCTTTAGCTGTAAGGTGTTCTAGACAAAACTTTTGTCTATGAGGATATTGTTGGGATTTAACAATCTAGGTAACCATTAGCTTACGAGTACGCAGCGGATGGATCTAGTAATAGCATATGAATTAACTGGTTAGAAATAGTTACTCATTTTTCTAATGTTAAGTTAGTATATTTTTCAACCTTTTTGAAAAAATATTAAAGGAAGCAAGGTAAAAAAAAACGAGTTTTGTATTTTTATCTAAAAGGAAAAATATTTTTTACATTTAAAAATACAAATTAGCAAGATAAACCGAACCTTCGTGGTTCATAGCAAGATAAACCCGAACCCGTGTGGTTTCATAGCAAGATAATCGAACCCTTTGTGGTTCATAGCAAGATAAACCGAACCCTTGTGGTTCATAGCAAGATAAACCCGAATCTATACCCTTTTAGTTTTGTTTAGAAAATTTAGTCCCCTTTTAAATTTTAAGTTAGTATTTTTCAAAACCCTTTTTGAAAATATATTAAAGCAAGCAAGGTAAAAAAATAATCAAGTTTTGTATCTAAAAGGAAAAATATTCTTTTACAAATACAAAATAGCAAGATAAACTCGAACCCTTTATGGTTCATAGCAAGATAAAACCGAATCCTTAGGTTCATAGCAAGATCTGAGCCTTAAGATTCAAATAGAAAGGATCAATTATTTTTTATCAAAGCAAGGAAAACACAATATTGATTAGCAAGTCGGTCAATATTAAGCAAGATTAGCAAGAAAACCTGGTTAGCAAGTTGGCCAGTAACAAGCAAGAATTTTTGATCTTCTGATCAAACTCAAGAGCAAGAAATCAGAATCATTTTTGATTCTAAGCAAGCAAGCAAGAGAAACTTCATAGTTTCTATACAAGCAAGGGTCGACAAGCAAGAGACGGCAAGCAAGAGTCGTCAAGCAAGAGACGGCAAGCAAGAGTCGTCAAGCAAGAGTCGGCAAGCAAGAGTCGACAAGAAAGAAACCGGTGGCAAGCAAGAAACAGCGATAGATGAGAAAGCAGAAAATACAGTGAAGGAATGCACGAATTGGAAAGACAAGAAGAAAGACAAAGAGCAAGAAGCACTTCTCATCTCAGAAGACACAGCGTTTGTGATTACAGGGGAGAATGTTGGGCCGAAACCCAAACCGGGTAATCACAACCCGCTAGACAAACCGCAGGACCAAAATGGCGGTTACAAAGGCAGTTAAATAACTGTCAATTGACAGTTATTTCTCAAAAGACACGATGGTTCATTTTGAACCGACATGACTTTTACTTGTACCTTTTCATGTAATATAAATAGGAAGACGATGCAAGAATCATCAGAATGTATGACAGATTCTGTGAAGTTATAGCAAGTTTAATAGCAAGATTATATTTCTGGTATATTTTGATTCCAAATTAGAAAGTGCGATCCAACAGTAAGACTACAAAATTTCAACATGCATGTGTTTCAATATACAAACGCTCATGACGTGTCATACCGCATAATACGTCACGCGTCATCGTTTTTAGGGTGACAAGTCAGTGTGCATCCTTAG
>BQNB010056794.1:0-38513 GCA_026074375.1 Tanacetum coccineum
GGTTTCAGGGGAAGCTTATTGATTAAATGTTTAACCATCTACATGCACCACTTGAGGGGAAGTGTTTACAAGTTGCATATCTACAGAAGACCCCTATTGGATGATTACAAAAAGGGGAAGAAGATTACTGATCAGGTTTATTGATTTGCAGCTTATTATGTGTGGTGACATGTTCAAGGATTCTAATTCTTATCTTAAGTCAAGGGGAAGCATTGAAGATTTTGTTTCATTCAGGGAGATGATTACATCTCAACTTTAGGGGAAGCTTTGGCTTTATGATGAAGTTCGTACGAGACTTTGTTTGTTTTATCATCATCAAATAGGGGAAGATTGTTGGGATTCTTGATTTGATGAGACAAAGTGAATAAAAGAATGAAACAAGATGGAAACAAGAAGGACCAAAATTGTCATCATGAAGTTCTACAAGATGTAGAAGAAAATAAAGATTTGGTCAAAATAAGATAAGAATGAATATTAATGAGAAGATAATGTTGAATAATTAATTGATTCTCTCATTAATATATTATTTAGTTTCCTTGTAAGCCTAGGACTCCTTATGCTATAAAAGGAGGTCCAGGCATTTAGAAAAGACACACAGAAAAAGTGTGTGTGTGTACACAATACAATGTAGACGTCTAGTTGGTGTATGTAGCCTCAAGGATCTTTGATCCCTGTTACAGGTGGTAACCGTTCTATACTGATCATATAGAATTGGGGCTTGATGGAAACGTATGGTAATAAAACCTTGTTTGAATATCTTTGTTCTTATTCCGCTTTGTTTTTATAACTTATGAACATTGATATTATCCTAGATTAAAGGTCTAAACAACCTGAGTTTAAACGATCTTTAGATTCAACAATTGGTATCAGAGCCTTGTGGCTCTTGATCTAGGATCTACAAGGTTTTTGAAGAAACCCATAAACCCTAATTTTCAAGAAATTGATGTGGTTATTATGCTTAATTCGGTGTAATTAGGGTTTTGCAAACCCTAATATTATAAAAACAAAGAAGTTCTAGATGGTAGCTTTATTCGTAGTGATGATACTCATGATTCATGGTGCTGTGATTCTGATTTGTGATTCGCGTTCTAATCAAGCACGAGTCTCAATGATCTTAAATCTAACATGTAATGATTCCATTGGATAGTTGGACAAGTGGACTACCAGTGTATAAGTTGTCATTAAGTGGTAAGTGGGTAAAGTCTCTATAAGCTAGGGTTTAACAAGATCACCATTGCTTTAATCCCTAAGATAGATTATAATCAGCAAATAAGGATGCTTTATGCGGATGCTTTAATTATGACAGAATTAATGTGTCTAGGTCTTAGGAAGAAGTCCCGCCTAAGTCTTAAGAATGATATGCCACCTCGAGAGAAGAAATCATTGCAATAATAAACAAACCAACATTCTAATCATATTAATAATGGTTAATACAGTTTCCTATCATAAGGCCCAACCGCTCTTTTATCTTTTGTTAATTAGCTTGCGTGGGTTAAAGTGTCTTGAGTTGATTGTAGTCATTGACCAACCTGTGCCAGTCTCTCAGGCTGAAACCTCCCTTTTACCTGTTAGAATTAGGATTAGAACTAACATAGGTTAGCATAGGTTTGACTTAGATTAGAATTAACTTAGAAGTTCTGATCTTTGACTGATCGAATAACTCGAAGAAAAAGAACATGATCTCAATAATCTGTTGCGCGCTCCTAACCCTCTTTGCATATTCGAACATAAAAGCCAGAATATAAAAATGTGATATTTCATCATTGATCTCGCTTTAACACGAAACAAACAACAAGATAACAACCTACCTCGGACGGTACTATAAGGTCTGAAGCCGTTAATGTCGTGCTTTATGTGTTTTGGGCTTTTATTTACGGATATTGAATCTAGGATTTATTGTTTATGAATATTGAAGACGTCAAGGGTGGATAAATTTTGATGTGATGATATCAACGAGCAAGGCGAAAGGCGTTAAGTGTTTGAGATGGGAGTGAAAGTCACGCATGGGGGCCTTGCTATCTGAGATATTTGCTGTTTAAGGTGAGAATGGTGATATACAAGGAGTTGATAGTGGCAGAGTTTTTGTAAAAGGTGTAGGAATCAATTCCATTATATGGGCTGGTTATCAAAAAATGCGTTTTTATTTGAATGGGCCAAGAACAATGGGATGTATATGTGGTAACTACATATTTGGGCTTAGCTAGTTTTGTGGTTGGTCAAATTAATGGGGGGGGGGGTACAAGTTTAGTTTGTTTTTAGTTAAAAGTTTGTATCTGCCACAAAAATTTGTAGTAATGGGACGTATACAAAAGGTTGAAGTCGTTAAAACTGCTCGCGATTATTAATACTGCTTGTTTCGTTCGAGATAAGGTTTCAACTGTTAGTTGTATTTCGAGGAACAGACAGTTTGTCCACTCGATAGCTCTTATGTATGTTTGGAAAAGAAGAAATTGGGATACGAATTAGAACTGGATTTTATTCCGTATATTATTATTGATTTTCTGCACGTTTTGGAGATTATATGACAGAGGTGATTACGAAGCCAGAGGAATATTGTATTTGATGTTGCTAGTTGAGTTTACAGATGCGCGTATTATCCTATATATAAGTCATGATTTTATAGGGAACATGATATAAAGATAATAGTTCGTATTTTTTTTTTGTCACACCCATAAATATAGAGTATAATGGCAGCAAGTGGGGGTGTGATTCATGATTATATACAATTCTACGCAATACAGAACAACACCCTCTTATGAGACGCTTTTAAGGGGAATATTGCTCACTTGAATTAGAAATATAAAATTGTGTTAAACATTCCCAAGCGGAAGCATAAAATAAGACGTTACGACATCATTTTTAAATAGTACAACGTGATCTTCAGATAACGAGCAAATGACTGCAATTGAATGAGTACTTCATTAACATCTTCGTTTTAACACTGGAGAAAACATTGCTAAAGTATTAAAACATAGTTGGTGAGTTTCATCTGTTTGTCATAAGCAGAAAAAAGTATTGTTATGAATTACAAGATTTATCCCCGTTTTATTTTAAAATGACCAATAAAACACATACAACGTTATAAATTGTTTATTAAAAATATATACTGGCTTATCAATACTATAGATCTGTAGCTAATATTAATTATACCTATATAACAAAATTATTATATCTTATAACATGTTGCATAAAAACTTTATTACAATTACTATTGTCTAAGCGACATAGACACCAAAGAGCGTTATCATTATACAAATTAAAAATAAAAAAAAACCAAAAACAAAACAACAAGAAAACTAAATTGCCCTTTGCATGTGTCTACCGGGACACCCGTAATCTGGACTCAAATGAAAACTCGTGTCAGCTAGACTAAATGTCAGTTCAGAAAAAGGGATGTCAATCCTGATAGATCTAAAAATAACATTCGGCTTCATATTAATTAATGGTTATAGAGCTAATAGGGCATAATAGCATAATCTTGCGGTTAAATCGGGACTTAGACCCAATCAGTAATGGTGTAATAGACTTGTTATTACACGTTTGAATATAAGCAATGTTTTCACCCCAAAGTGATTTTGAGAACTGTTAGCGTAGGGGCTATGAAAAAATCACCTTGAAGGTATCGCTTGAGATTAGTAATGGATTAAGGTCGTCAAATAGTGACTAGTCAAACACCTAAGTAATTAAAACAAACCTGAGTTTACATTCTAAATCTTAAGTACCATAAATATGCAAATTGTCAAAGGCTATGGTGTTTATGAGGTAACGTTTTATGTATCAAATGTTATTTTCAATGTTGGCTCTATGGATGAATGTACGACAAACAAGTATCATATACAGGACTTAATACTATTATGGGGTGGCTCGATTACAATGTTTACAAGTTTTCTATCTCAGAAATATGATATCATTTAGTTTAGTTACTAAGCTTTATTTGTTATTTTACACGTGGTGCACAATTTTAATCCTATAATTATCGTTTATTTATCGCGGTTCATTGATCGTTTAAATTTAAGTCTATAAGATCTATCACATATTTCGATAATACCTTAAGTTTCAATTTGTCCTATAACCCATAATTCTTTAAAATGATGTTCATCGAAAGTTTGGTTTTTCATATTTTAATTTCTACGTTTTAAACCCGAATGAACTTTTAATTATTTTTAATGTCAAAGATTTTATATTAACCGTGTAAATTTTGTTTATAAATTAATTTCGTTATTATTACTCCTAATTCGTCGAAAGTTGTTGTTTCATAGTCTTCTAACTTTTCTTTGTAGTAATCCTTACATTTTCGTTTTGGGTCTCGACATAGGGACAAAAGAAAGACTCGAAAGTAGCATGTAATAATACTTTTTCTGTCCAAAAATTTCCAAGTTATTTCACAACGTATTTATTCAATAATTTAACCCCATGGCACCCCCTTTCCCTTTCCCTTTTTTTCTAATTGGTGGTAGAGCAACAGTGGGTTTGTCCCAAACTGGTTTTGTATTTTTCTTCTACCTCGATATATGAAGTACATGTTTCTTTCTCTTTTCCTTTTTTGTGCCCCAAACAGACGCAAACACATGAGGTTTAATACTACTATTTTATGGTTTCCATTTCTTTCCGCAGCAAGACACATAATACAAATACTAGTTCTCTTTTCTAATTTGCATAGGTTTCTCGACTCGTTATGTTTAGTCAATAGGGAGGCTCAATCTTGAGACACAAGGGCGACCTTCTTATTTCTTGTAGAACGCACAGCTGCAACAGCAAGCAACAATCTTGCCGAGACCTGCTTGCGTGCAAAGCGATACAAGTTGGTGTCGATTAGGTGTGGAGCTTTGGTACGAAACAACAAAGCAAGGAGTTGTTACGTACCTTGAGACAGCGTCTATGACGCACCCACTGCAATAGAAGAATGGGTCGTTGGTAGGTACTTAGTCAGTTAGTATACGTCCGAGGTCATAATTATAAGGTTTCTAATATATTCATTGCGTAACCCGAAGGTTTTTTAATCCTAATCGAGGCAAGTAGAGCCTTTATCTGTGGTTTAAGGTTAATTGAAATTCTGGTTTCGTATTTTATTATTAGTATATGGTAGTTATTTTACAAGTTTTTATACATGTTTCTATATCTGAAGTACGACCAAACCATTTCATGCGTAGCACGACAAGAGCTCGGCACATGAACATATAAAGGGCCAGGCATGGGCTCGGTTGCCATGCTGTCGCCATGCTTGTCATAGCACGACGGTCGAAGACCCTCCGTCTAGTTTTGCAACGTCTTGACGTGTATATTCATGTGTCCCTTAACTACAAATTGATCAGCTGTATGACAACTTTATAGCCACAAGGGTAAGTAAATTAACTACTACAAGAAAGTTCTATTGAGATTTACCATATTCTGTGTTATGTATATGTGTTAAGGGTTATAAGAGGATTCACGTCTAGTGTGCTTGGTTAAAAGGATGAGGATAGTTGATTAACTAGCTACTGAATTAAGCATTTATGCTATGCCTTTACTGATCAGGTTCTTGGATATGGATTGATTCGTATGTGTGCACTACTACCAAGGTATGTAAGTTTATGTGTTATGAATGAATGATGGGTTAAGCGCTATGTTATTAATGTGATAAATAAAATATAATGACTTGTATGTCGTTTACTTACTAAGCGAAAGCTTACGTGTTTAAGTCAAAATATTTTGTAGGTCCAATGTGAAGAAGGTAAGGCCTTGGAATAAGGCACACGGCTTATGAGATTAGTATATTGAATTATGCGTATGAAGTAAGTGTTAGATGCCAAGCTTGAATCCAAGTTGAACCCCGAGTGTTTTGAATTTTTGTTAATGTTGTTATCAAGGGTTAAGTACTTTGTAAATGTTTATGCTTACTAAGCCAAGGTCATTGTTTTAGTTAAATGCTTATGTGTATGCAAACGGGTCAAAACAAGGCGTTTGGTAAACCCTATAAATATATGTTTTTGGGTCGTTTAGACTACAAAGATTATGGAAATGATGTATTATATTTTTTAAATGAATTCTGGAAAGTTTCGTTTAATGTCGAGTTCACGAAGTTAGTTTTTCGGAATAAAGTGTCAAAAATGTATTTTTCAGTGTCCAGGTGAAAGAAGCCGCCTGGCTTCTCTCTTTGCCGCCGACTTCTCTCCATCCTGCCGATTGGATGTTTTGCCTGCCGGCTAGATGGGTCTGCAGTTTTGTGAATTTTGTTTTTTTCGTAAAACCAAACCGTAAGGAGTTAGAATGTGTTCTTTATATCGTTGGAAAGCTAATTGAGTCTACTTTATGTTAATGATACTTTCAAGGGTCTAATGATAATGTATTTATGTCTGTTTATCAAGGAATGTCCCAAGGTCATTTCCGGTCTTGTGTTTACGCAAAGTTTTAAATTCTTGGTCAAAATTTGAGTCTGAAAAGGGGCGTTTCAACTTGGTATCAAAGCTTCAGTCTAAGGGAAGTAGGTCTCCACTATAGGCTGCCTAAACTTAGACCACTCGTAGATTCGTTTGCCATGAGTGTAAAGTAGTGCGAAAAAGAAATGCATTAGTTATAAGGTAGATTAAGTGCTTGCGGCAATTATAATGATAATGCTTAGATATAGAATGATTATTAAATGTGATATATGTTATTTTTCCATAGACTTAAAGGATTATGAATGTGACTAAGAAGGTGAAACACTTATCGGAGAAGTGTTAAATGTAGAAGTATATGTTTTTATAATGTAAAGTCTATAGTAGGTTATTTAAATATATAAGTGATGTAAGATGTATATGATGATATGAGTTTAAGAAGTGTTTGAGCTAAGTTAAATGCATTGGATTGCATTTTGATAAGTATTGATGAAAGTTTGTAAGTATGGGTAAGTGGATGAGTGAATGTTTGAATTACAAAAAGTTACATAAGTGAAAATAATTATGTATTGAAAGTAAGTGTTAAATGCGAAATGTATGCTTATATAATGTGAGGTCTATACTATGTTAATTATATGTCTAAGTGATGTATGATATGTATGACGGTATAAGTTTATGAAGTGTTTAAGCTAAAGTAAAATGCATAGGATTGCATTTAAAATGAATCATGATGAAAATATGTGAATAGGGGAAAGTGAACTAATGTGTGCATAAACACACATCTTTATATCCTCGTAA
The DNA here is from genome assembly GCA_026074375.1 of Tanacetum coccineum. NCBI lineage: Eukaryota > Viridiplantae > Streptophyta > Magnoliopsida > Asterales > Asteraceae > Tanacetum > Tanacetum coccineum. The sequence goes on from BQNB010056794.1 coordinate 7,152, forward strand.
AACACTATTAATCAGACTAAAAATACTAAAATATGTTTAATTATATTGCAAATATGTTTGTTTGGTATTTTTATGTCTTGCAGGTACTATGGATTGAAAACCAAGCAAAAATGGGTATATTCGGGTTTAATTCGATCAAGTTTTCTCATTATTCAAAATCAAGACGAAGTCGTTAATATTTCCCGAGCACACCTTTAGAAAGAGCACAAAGATTCAAGTCAAACGGCACCTAAATCTTTTATTGGGCCTACCCAACACCATTTATATGGGTCGGACCAACCCATACTCATTAAAGCTAAAAGTTCAATTTACTTATCATGGTCCAAGATTAAAAATGCAAACAAAGGCCCAAGTTTAGTGATTATACTCAGCCCACCAACAAAACAAATGAGATATCTCAGTTTCAAACAATTGTTATGTTGTGCAAGTTGATATGATGAGCAAGTGATGCATTTGTCACACACGTGCACTCTAATAAATTCATCAAAGAGCACGTGACACCCCACTATACTATTTTGGGCCAGTAAAGAGCCAACACGTGACACCACCAATTTCACTTAAACATTTGATTATTGATAAGGTTGTACGAGGAAAAGTGGTACGAGGCATGTGAACGAGGATGTGTGGTGGAAATGAGATGTTGGTTTTACACAAGTTTGTGATTGGTGGATCTGGTACATGTACTAGGATGAATCACGAGACATCACAATGCGTTTTTGCTACACATATTGGGAAATGACATGAACACCCACCCTCACTCTTGGGCTATATATACTACATACGCATGCAACGTTGGGGAGTGAGTTTTTTTTTGATGAGTAGTAGTAGTTCTTAGTTTCACACACACAAAATATTTAGCTTATTTTTTTCATGTCTTTTAGCTTATTAGTTTTGTAAAAGCTTTTCAAAAGCTTATTTAGATCTTATTGTAAGAAGCTTATTTTGGTTTAATGAATAATAAATGGTGTCTTGTTTAGCTTAATATCGTGCTTATTTCTTCTCCTCTTGTGTCTTGTTTAGCTTAATATCGTGCTTAATATCGTGATTTCGTTTTGGCTAATTTTTTGTCTTCTTCTTCTTCTAATCCTCTAGCTCGATTCGATTTAACAAAAGAAGGCCATGAGTATTAATTTACTCGGCTTATTATTAAGCTTGGGACCTTTTTGAATAATTGAGAGTTTCTTGGGTTGGAGAAGTAAAATAGTTTTAAAAAGAAAAAAAAGAGTTTAGTTTTCGCTCAAGATTTTATTTTCTATGATAGCTTATGTTGTCAAAGTAGTCTGGATAGCTTAAAAAAAAATTTCTTTCGTTTGGTCTTATCGAATTCGCTTTAGCCTCGATTCCAAAACAATCATGAAGGTCCTGACCGAGTCATTGAAATAGCTTATTCATAAGCTTGTGTCCACATCGTTTTCGAGCGCTTAGTGTATTCTTAAGATTTCGTTTTAAGGTTTCGGTTTTGTAAAGCTTTTGTGTTTAGGCTTGTTGTTGTTTTAAGGTTAGATTAGATTTGTGTTTTTTTTGGTTATTTGTTGAACCTAAGGACCCTTTATTAGTAAGTGCTTAAGTTTTTTTTTCTTTCTAAACGTCAATGGTAGATAGTTTAGAAACGTTTTTGTTAAAAAAGGTTTAAGTTAAATGTTTGTGTTCTTTATCTTTTTGAATTATTAGAATAGAAAACTGAATATTGGCACGGCCAGTTTGGATTTAGAACAAATGTCAAACAGAAAAAAAAAACACTTTATTGGACTCGCCCGACTTCTTGCTTGTAGAAAGAAAAACAGTTTCAGTTTCAAAATATTTATACAGTTTTAGTTTTTTTTATTTAGTTTTTCTTTATGAAAAGTTAAAATAGTTTTTTGTGTCTAACCTTCTATGAATATTCTTATTCATCTTTCATCATTCCAACGGCGGAGTTAACGGATCTCTAGTAAAAATAGCTCATATTTTAAGTTTAAGCTTTATGCTCCCTAAACTTATTTTTTTGATAGATTATTCGATGGGTGGTTTTATATCATTTGCGTTCTCCTTTGGTTGTATTCTTTTCTCTTTTCAATTTTCGTGTAGATTTATTTGGGTTTAATATTGTTTTCTTTTCTTATCTTGAAAAAAATGCTTAGAGAGTAGTTTTCTTCAATGTTGTTAAGTGTTAAATTGTTTATTGATATTAGTGTGATTATAAAGTGAAAAAGGATTGATTAGTGCTTGTGTATATTACTTCAAATTTTTGGTAGTGGTTTTCGAGAGGGCAATCTGTACGAATAATTAGGCATCTAATTTAGTAATCGATTCTTAATGAAAGTGTTTTCATATAAGCCAAACATTGAGAGAAGATAATTTGTTAGACAGATAATTGGTTCCATCAACGGGACTTAATTAATTAAACACACTTAAGGATCTAAAGAATCACTTACACAGCATATCCTTTATATTAGAATATTAATATATATATATTATATATATATATATATATTATAAATATATATATACTATCTTTGTTCGATTGCTTTGCGCTATGTCGGTAATTAGTATATTTGGTTTATTTATTTTATATTTAGTTTAAATAATAAAAACCAAACTAAAGATATCAAGCATCAACGTCAAATATTAACGTAAATCTCATTCATTCTCGTTGGGACACGACACCCGGTGGATAAACTATTCCTATTCTAAAGGTAAATTTCCTCACTTGACAAGCATATTTGTCTTGTTTATTATTATTTAGTTTTAATATAGTTTATAGTATTATTTTATTAGTTTAAAAAACCAAAATCAATATCCAAAAGATAATCAAGCATCAAACGACAAACATTAACGTAAATCTCAATTCAATTCTCGTTGGGATACGACTCCAGGAGATTTAATTATTACTTTTTCTAAAAGTAATTCTTATTTCTAACGGGATACTTAATATTATATACATACAGCTAGTACGTATTTATACAATATCAAAATGGCACCGCTGCCGGGGAGAGGTGTAGCGATTTTTACGGGATTGTTTGTGTTCGAGCCTTGAAGATCCTTTCTTCGGAAAGTTTATTTTCGTACTTATTAAAAATATAAAAATCCAAAAATATTTTCTTTTTCATTTTTCTTTTTCCAAAAATATTTTTATTTTCATTTAATATTATCTTTATAAAAAATTTCAAAAGTATTCTCCTTTATCCTCTTACTTCATTTAATTCTTATCTTCTTAACCCTCTTATCCGTTTAATTCTTCGACATGTCTTCGTATAACCATTTTGGTTGCTCGTATTGTGGAGGTCCGTTTAATGGTGGAAACTGTTCGGGCTGTAGCAGTGTAGGATCTGGAATTGAGTTTGTCTATGACCTAAATCCTTATTCTTATAATGATACTCCCAACTTCTTCAACCAACATCCACATCACCAATACGAGACATACTCGTGTGAGTTTTGTGGAGGGAACCCTCACCCAGGTTTTGATTGTCAAACAAGGAACACACCCATCTTTGATCAGGGTCCCTGTTACAATCAAGACTTTAGTTTTAACCAACCTTTATTCTATTCTCCAAGTCAGCCACAACAGTTCGACTGTTGTGAGTTCTGTGGAGGTCCACATTATAGTAATAATTGCCAAGCAGAGAACATGCCCATCTATGATCAGGGTCCTTATTACAATCAAAACTTTAGTGATGACCAACCTCCATTTTATTCTTCGTATCAACAACAGCAGTTCGACTGTTGTGAGGTCTGTGGAGGTCCCCATTATAGCTCTGATTGTCAAACCAGGAACCAGCTTGTCTATGAGCCTAATCCTGGTAACAATTATGACTTTCCTTGTTTTGACCAACCTCCACAGTACCATATTGACCAGTCGCCCCCTCAGGATTTGATTTTTGATAGTCTTATGCATACATGCAGGGAAAATAACCGTATTTTAGAGGAGATGCTTAGAACTCAAATGCCCAATTCCCCTATTGTTCTAAAAGAACCCAAGGGGAGTAACGATTACACAAAAGTGACTAATGACATGGAGCAATGTTTAAGTGATCATTATACCGCTCCCGTCACACCTCCTGCATACACACCATCCATACCTTTCTTAGCTACCATGGAACCTGCAGACACCCTCTTAATGGGGGATGAGGTTATTAGCACTATTCTCGTAAGGGAAAATGACAAATTTATAAAATCTAGTGTTGATGATCTTGTCCCAATCCCAAGGGAGACTGAGGTGACATCTGATAGTGTTTTAGAGTGTGATATGCCTGCTACTACACCTTTGCCCCCTACTAATAATGGGGAAGTAGATTTTGATATCAATTCATCTTTAGGAGAACAAGTAGTCATCTTTTTGATGGAGAACGTGGATGTAGCTGATTTACCTTGACATATGGTTAAGCAACTATTTAGTCTTTTACTGAAAAATCCGAGTTTAACCAAAGGAATGTCTGATGAACCTTTAGGCGATGATACAAAACCTAGATCTTTTGATGTGACTTTCTCAAACCCTCTCTTCGACTTTAATGATGATTATACCTTATGTTATGATAATCTGCTTTTTGATGAGGAGTTTGAGGACATTACTAGTCTGGACCCTCCTGAGTTGATGAACCTACGTTGATAGTCACACTACCCTTACCGTGTACTAATGTTTTGGGAGATGCTATTATAGATATCGCCTTACCTTTAGGGGAGCATTTAGATACCCTCTCAACGGGGGATAGGGAAATTAACTTCAATCCTAGTAAGGACATAGAAGAACTAGAACGTTTACTAGTCGATGACCCAGTCCTAGTCCCAAGAGTGTTTGATGAACCTTTAGGTAATTTTGATTCGATGTCTAGATCATCCGAGACTAGTGACCTTTTTAAGGAGCTCATCACAGAGTTTGGCCTAGACGATTCAATTCCTACTAAAATTGATGATACGTATTACGATTTAGAGGGTGACATTCTTTATTTTGAGCAATTTCTTAATGAAGATACATCTTCCGATGTATCTCAAGCATTGTTACCTACAAAGTCCTCCTCACTAGTTCTACCACTTCCCGATCCTAAGCAGATTTGCTTAAGGGAAATGGAAAGATTTGATCCATTTTTCTCCCTGACACAGTCGGGTGGGAAGACGAGGGTGATGGAGACCCCTTCTTTTAGTTCTCATCATATGCCATCACCCCGTCCTGCTGCATACTCACCTAAGGAGGTGATGTATTGTTATTACCATCCTCACCTCACATCGGGTGATGGATTTGACCATAGACCTAAAATGAAATAACACTAGAGTCAAGCTAGAGACTCGAACAAAAACAAACGCTTCTCGGGAGGTAACCCATGTCTTTTCTTCTTTCTATTTTCTTAATAAATAAGTGTGTGATTATATAGCCCTAGTGTGGGGGCGTGCTTCTTTCTATGGTTTGTGGTACCGTTTTTGCAGGATTCCTTAAGATCCTGAAGACCCGTGCTTGTTTTCAATCCTCCAATCATCCGGTCTTTGATCTTTTGCTTATTTTGGAATCCTCGATCCTGATCATGTATATTAATTATGTTTCTCCTTTCACACTTGTAATTACTAGTATTTGCCTTTTTCGTTGTTAAGTATGGGGGTAAAACCTGACATTTTTGAACATTAAGGCCAATGTTCGGTTCTAAGTGTGGGGGGATTTTTATCGAAACGTGATCATACCTGTGCCTATATGTGTCCCACGCAACCTCGTTTTGACCAAAATTTTAAAATTTTATTGTTCATTAGCAATAAAAATGAATGATGATGAAAATATAAAAATGTTAGTAATAAGTAAGCCCGTAGAACTTGGTAGCTTTTGACTTGATCGAGTTTTAAACTCTAGCTTTCTCCTTAGCTTTTTAAACTAAGCGTTTGCTCAACTTGAAATTTTTTCAAAGAACAAAAAATGATAGAGTTTGATATAAGTTAGATGCTAAGCGTGAAGTAGTTGGATCTCTTTAGAGCTCATAGAGGTTAATTGTGGCTTTTTGCTCCCATCGGCTTAATAAACGTTATATAATTGTTGAATAAATAAAGTTACTTTAGGTTTTTGCGATTCTTAGTTAAATCACTTCGTAGAGATTCCTTCTGGTGAAAGTAAGGTACACATCGAGGTTTTGTCAGTGTTGTGGGGAAATAGACTCCTGGACCATGGTCGGCTCGCATACCGATGTGGCAGTTGTTAAAAGACCACAGGACTTGAAATTTGGCTATAATAATAATAATTATGTAATAAACCGAAGCCGAAATAAGACTTTTGAATCATGGTCGGCTCACAACCGATGTTGCAGTCTTCTAAATAAGGCACATAATAATAATAATCCGAGACTGATAAAAGTTTACTGCATCTTGCCGGCTCACAACCGATGTTGCAGCCTTCTAAATAAGGCACATAGTTATAATAATCCGAGACTGATAAAAGTTTACTGCATCTTGCCGGCTCACAACCGATGTTGCAGTCTTCTAAATAAGGCACATAGTAATAATAATCCGAGACTGATAAAAGTTTGCTGCATCTTGCCGGCTCACAACCGATGTTGCAGCCTTCTAAAAGGTCGAGGAAATTACCGAGGTCGAAATATGTTTGCTGCATCTTGCCGGCTCACAACCGATGTTGCAGCCTTCTAAAGGACCGAGGTTTAATAATGTTGCAATAATAATAAGTATAAAGCCAAATTTCGACTCCGGGGTTATCTAAATAAAGCCTCCGTCTCTGGACTCGTAGTTGAGTTGTTGCGGATGAAATAAAAAGGATAACCCCTAAATCATGCGAAATTAGAACCTTAATGTGGACCTTATTCTCACCATATCGTCTCTTTAGGAAAGGATTTCAAACTAATTGTGGTCTAAACCGGGTTATTTTATTTAAATAAGGACATAATTTATTTGTCACCAATAATAATAATAAAATCTTAGAGGAAATTAGGAATAAGGGAGCGAAAAGTAGTTACATTTACACAATTAGCATTTATGAGTAGCGTTAGCATCTAATCTTATACTTGACTATGATTTCGTTTTAAGCTTAGTTTGGGGATTGCGAAAAATCAAGGATGATGAACTCCTATTCTTAAAGCCTTTTAAATAAATTTTATAAAAAAAATTTATCCTAATTTTTTGTTATTTAATAAATGGTTAAAACGGGGGTGCTTGGGAATTAAATTATTTTTGAACCTTTTAATGGATCTTTTATGTTCTTGTTTGATTGTGAGGGGTCATAAGTTAAAAGGGTATAAAATTATTTATTTTCAGGTTTGTTTTATTTACATTGTGTGTGAGGACAACAATGGCTTAGTGTGGGAGAATTTAATGTGTGCTTAAACACACATCTTTATATGCTCGTAAAACACTATTAATCGGACTAAAAATACTAAAATATGTTTAATTATATTTCAAATATGTTTGTTTGGTATTTTTATGTCTTGCAGGTACTATGGATTGAAAACCAAGCAAAAACGGGTATATTCGGGTTTAATTCGATCAAGTTTTCTCATTATTCAAAATCAAGACGAAGTCGTTAATATTTCCCGAGCACGCCTTTAGAAAGAGCACGAAGATTCGAGTCAAACGGTGCCTTCATCTTTTATTGGGCCGGCCCAACACCATTTATATGGGTCGGACCAACCCATACTCATTAAAGCTCAAAGTTCAATTTACTTATCATGGTCCAAGATTAAAAATGCAAACAAAGGCCCAAGTTTAGTGATTATACTCAGCCCACCAACAAAACAAATGAGATATCTCAATTTCAAACAATTGTTATGTTGTGCAAGTTGATATGATGAGCAAGTGATGAATTGGTTACACGCGTTCACTCCAATAAATTCATCAAAGAGCACGTGACACCCCACTATATTATTTTGGGCCAGTAAAGAGCCAACACGTGGCACCACCAATTTCACTCAAACATTTGATTATTGATAAGGTTGTACGAGGAAAAGTGGTACGAGGCATGTGAACGAGGATGTGTGGTGGAAATGAGACGTTGGTTTTACGCAAGTTTGTGATTGGTGGATCTGGTACATGTACTAGGATGAATCACGAGACATCACAATGCGTTTTTGCTACGCATATTGGGAAATGACATGAACACCCACCCTCACTCTTGGGCTATATATACTACATACGCATGCAACATTAGGGAGTGAGTTTTTTTTAGTGAGTAGTAGTAGTTCTTAGTTTCACACACAAAAAAATATTTAGCTTATTTTTTTCATGTCTTTTAGCTTATTAGTTTTGTAAAAGCTTTTCAAAAGCTTATTTGGATCTTATTGTAAGAAGCTTATTTTGGTTTAATGAAAGATAAAGGGTGTCTTGTTTAGCTTAATCTCGTGCTTATTTCTTATCCTCTTGTTTCGAAATCAAATAGCTTATTCAATAAGCTGATTTCGTTTTGGCTTATTTTCTGTCTTTCTCTCTTGCTTAACCCTCTAGCTCGATTCGGTTCATAAGAAAAGTACATTGACCTTATGTGCTCGGCTTATTTATAAGCCTTGTTGCTTTTAGATCCGAGAGCTCATTTGCTTTTAGTTTTAGCTTATTTTACAAAGTCCCAAAATAGTTTTAAAAAGAAAAAAAAAGAGTTTAGTTTTCGCTCAAGATTTGTTTTTTCTATGTTAGCTTATTTGTTGTCAAAAGTAGTATGGATAGCTTAATTTTTTTTTCTTTCGGTTTGTCTTATCGAATTCGTAGCTCGATTCCAAAAAATCATGAAGGTGCAACGAGTCATTTGAACTCAGCTTATTCATAAGCTTGTGTCACCATCTTTTTCGAGAGCTTATTGTAGTTCTTAAGATTTAGTTAAAGGTTTCGGTTTGTAAAAGCTTTTGTGGTTTCGGCTTGTTAGTTGTTTAAAGGTAGATTAGATTTGCTATTTTTTTGGCTTATTTGTTGAACCTAAGTCCCTTTTTTTAGCTAAGTGCTTAAGCTTTTTTTTTTCTTTCTAAAAGTCGATTGTGATAGTTTAGAAAACGTTTTTGTTTAAAAAGTTTAAGCAACTGTTTGTGTTCTTTTTCTTTTTGAAGTATTAGAAACTGATATTGGGCTCGGCCCAGTTTGGATTAGAACAAAAAGTCAAAACAGAAAAAAACACTTTCATTGGGCTCGGCCCGAATTCTAGTTGTAGAAGAAAAACAGTTTTCAGTTTCAAAACTTTTATAAATTTAGTTTTTTATGAAAGTTAAAATAGTTTATTTTATTTTTGTCCTAACCTTCTATGACTACTTCTTATTCCATCTTTCCATCATCCAAGGCCGGAGCTTAAGGATCTAGTAAACTAGCTTAATATTTTAAGTTTAAAGCTTTATGCTCCTAAACTTATTTATTTTGATAGATTATTAGATCGGGTGGTTTTATATCCATTTGCGGTTCATCATTTGGTTGTATCTCTTTTCTCTTTTTAATATATTAGTGTAGATTTATTTGGTTTAATATGTTTTTATTTTCTTATTTGATTAATATGCTTAGTGAGTAGATTTTCTTATATGCTTGTTAAGTGTTAAATTGTTTATTGAATTAAGTGTGATTATAAAGTGAAAAATATTGATTAGTGATTTTTATATTACTTAAATTATTGTTTTGGTTATTCGAGCGGGCAAAATCCGTAAGAATAATTAGGCATTAATTTAGTAATCGATATCTTAATGAAAGTTGTTTTCAATATAAGCCAACGTTGTGAGAAGATAATTTGTTAGAAAGATATTGGTTCATCAATACGGACTTAATTAATTAAATCACACTTAAGGATCTAAACGAATCACTTAACAAGCATATCCTTTTTATATATATTTCCTCGTTCGATTGCTTTGCTTATTTGTTAATTAGTATAATTTAGTTTAGCATTATTTTATATTTAGTTTAAATTTTCAAAATCAAAATTAAAAGACAATCAAGCTTTTTACTTAAAAACATTAACGTGGTTTTCAATTCATCTCTCGTTGGGACACGACACCCGAAGGATATATATGTATCTATATATTTGTATATATAATATATTTATGTTTATAGATATATATGATATGTATACTTATATATATATATATATATATATATATATATATATATATATATATATATCCGTTCGATTGCTTTGCTTAGTCGTTAATTAGTATAATTTGGTTTATTATATTTTTATATTTAGTTTAAAATAATCAAAAACCAAAAAGTAAAAAGATAATCAAGCATCAAACGACAAACATTAACGTAAATCTCAATTCATCTCTCGTTGGGACACGACACCCGGTGGATAAACTTTTACTTTTCCTAAAGTAAATTTTCATATCTATCGGGATACTTTCTATACTATTACTATTTGATTATATACTCGAAAGATAGACTATTACTTTTTCTAAGTAATTTTCTTATCTAACGGGAAATACTGTATATTATTACGACACGTGTTTGACGAGTATCATGAACTGAGAATAGGTGCCTGTAAGCATGATATGTAAATGTATGTTTAAAACGTGATGAGTAATGTTATATAAAAACACAATAACTTAATCGCAAATAGCAAAGGACGAATAAATGTGGTAAGTGAGTGATATTTTAGAAGGGTTGCGCTAGAAATCTTAAATGGTGTTAAATGCACTAAATGAATGATAAAGAATGAATACAATCGTGTTAATATATGAAGAGATGTATGACAAGTAAAATGGATAAATTAGTGTATCTTAAAGTAAACCAAATGAATGAATGATAAAGAATGAGGTTCATACGAGAAAAAAGTTAAGCTAATTAAAATGATGCTTTGGTATAGAAAATTGAATAAGATGCCCACTTGGGGTTGACAAGAGAATGATAAATGAAATGTGAAAATGTATATGCATATGTAATACGTGAGAATGACAAGTATCATTTGTATCTTGTGTAATATAAAAAAAGATGATAAAGTGTGAAGTAGAATGGCTTAAGGCAATAAAAGTGGAAATGACAAAGTATGTGATTAGAAAGGTATGTAGATGACGAAAAGGGTAAAGAAGTATAAATGTAAACATAACTTGGGTCCAATGCTCAAAAAAGGTAATGGGTTAATCCCTACGGGGAGGAAGCCAAATAATGAAATGTAAAGACCAACACAAGGTTGGTGATACCACAAGGGTATGTGTAATGGGAAAATTCCTACAGAGAGAAAGCCAGGTTTCCTTCGAGAAAAAGTTAATGAGATTGGATCCAAGGCTACAAAAGATGATATTAAAAATGAATGAGTTATTGATATGTGACTAATGGAAAGTAATGAAGACTTAAGCAAATTTGAGTGTTATATCAGAAGTGTATAAGTATGATGCTTTATAATCTCATTATTTAAATGGATTGGGATGCCTCTTTATTTAAATAAAGAAATTGTGAATCAATGAACCATAAGTTTATATTTCTTTATTTGCATTGATTGGGATGCTTCTCAATGTAAATAAAGAAGTATGGATGAGTGGGCTTATGTGTTCTTGGCATAGCATGAGTAGGATTAAAGAAGTAGAAAGCAAGAGTCCAAAATTAGTTAGGCATATTTGGAAATAAGATAGGCAAAATAAGAGTTAGAATGCGACTTTTAGTAAGAGATTTTAAAGAGAAAGCAAGTTTTAGACGTTAAGAGTGTAGGACTAAGAAAGGAAAGTTGAATTGATGTTATAATATGCCTTATGGTATGGTGAAATGATTATGGTGGTCGCTAAGTATTATTAGCACCCTAATGTGAATGTAGAAGGTATAAAACAAAGTATTGAATTTTCTCAAGTGACTTTTAGTCATTGATGAAAAATTAACTAAAAAGAAGTAAAGAAAGCAAAGTGTTATATTTTCAAGTGACATGTAGTTCTTGATGAAAATTTAGAAAAGAAATGAATAGGAACGTAATGATATAGAGAAAAAGTTATTAAAATGATAGAATCGGAAATGATAAATGTCACCTAAATGACGCTTGCATTAGAAAAAGTGTAAGTATGAAAGGAATGAGCATGAAGTAGAACGGGATAAGGATAAATAGAGATATAATAGCATGGATAGAGTTGCAAAACCATATAGGTTGATGCAACTAGTTAAATATATGCTTGAGAATGTTAAAACAGAATGAGGAGTAAAGTACAACCAAGTTTTGGTTAATATTAGACAAAGCGATTTTGGGGACGAAATCTAAATAAGGGGGATAGATTTGTAACACCCCAAAATCGGTTTATAAGTATCTAATTACAAGAATTCCATTAAGTATGTTTGACTCAGACTTTATAAGTTGAAAGGTGTTACGTGATTGGTTAGTTAAACCCGGTAGTCAAACTATAAGCATAAATGTTATGTAAATGGTTTTAGAAAATACCATATTTCTTAACTAGGAAGAAATAGACTTAAAGGACTAAAGTTATCAAATGGTAAATGTGTTACATAAGTTAATGTGGCCAAATGAGAAGGAATAAGACTTAGAGGACCATTCTTGTCATATAGGAAAACTTGTACCTAACAAATATCTAGATAATCTTAAAGTTTCCAGACAACTCTATAATCCTATGTGTATGGGGGTCTAGGATGTAAAGAACAAGAAGGAGGGAAGAAACGGGTTTTTCTAATAATCAATTAAAGAAGAATTAAGGTCTTAATCAAGGAGATAAGCCCTAGTAATGATCATATTCTAGTAAGTGATCCTAATCATAAGTTATTTAGTGAATTATGGGTTAGGGTTCTTGAAGTAAAATTGGGGGTTCTGGGTAATTATGTTCTAAAGCAAGAATTACGGTGTTTTGAATATGAATTAAAGTAAATTAATGATTTAAGATAAATTGGTAATTTTAAGATATGATCATATATTAACTAAAAGCAATTGGTTATGATTAAGGTTGAATAATGGGTTGTAGAAACCCTTGATGATGATATTATATTTATGTGATAATAGGTAATTGTAATAATAATTGAGTAGGAATCAAAGATTAAGATAACTGGTGTTTAATGTGTATTCTATTAGCTTGGATTCAGAGATTAAGTAATGACTATAGAAGATGTGATCATTAAGTTACAATGTTTATGTTTGTATATATGTTAAAGGTATAAGAGGTATTAAGTCTTAGTGTATGGTTTAAAGATGAGACTAGTTGATTAAATAGCATAATTGAGTAAGATTGTTGATATGCCTATGATGATAAGTGTTTCTTGGAATGGATGTGAATAGTAATGTTGTGAAATACCAAGATATTGTTAAGTTTATGTGGTTATGGAATGAAATGAGGGTTAAAGTTCTATGTTAGTAATGTGATAATAAAATATGATGACTTGTATGTGTTTATTATAAGCGAAAGCTTACGTGTTTAGTTAAATGTTTTGTAGGTCCAAGTGAAGAAAGGTAGGCCTTGGATAAGGCACATGGCTTAAGTGATTAGTATGTTGGAATATGCGTATGAAGTTAAGTGTTAGATGCCGACCTTTGAATCAAATTTAAACCGAGTGTTTGAATGTTTGTTAAATGTACTTATCAAGGGTTAAGCTACTTTGTAAAATGTCTATTGCTTATCGAGCACATATCATTGTTTTAATTGAATGTTATGAGAATGCAAAAGCGTTCAAATGGGTGTTTGGTAAACCTCATTAAAAAGTATATGTTTTTGTTCGTTTAGAACACTTGATTATGGAATGATGTATTATATTCTTGTAATGAATTCTATAAGTTTCGTTTAATGTAGAGTTCGGGAGTTTGTTTCGGAATAAGTGTTAAAAATGCGTTTTTGAGTGTCCAGGTGAAAGAAGCTACCCAGCTTCTCTCCAGCCCGCCAGCTGGATGTTTTGCCTGCCGGCTCGATGGGTCTGCAGTTTTGTGAATTTTGTTTTTGTCATAAAAACCAAACCGTAAGGAGTTAGAATGTGTTCTTTATATCATTGGAGAGCTAATTGAGTCTAATTTAAGTTAATGATACTTTCAAGGTTCTAATGATAATGTATTTATGTCAGTTTATCAAGGAATGGCACAAGGTCATTCCTGGTCTTGTGTTTACGTAAAGTTTTAAATTCTTGGTCAAATTTTGAGTATGAAAAGGGGCGTTTCAGTACATATATACAAATTTTATACAGTGCGATCTTTGTTTTAAAAAAAAGAAAAAGAAACTTCATTCGGGCTATGTGACGAGTTACAAAAAATATCCAAGCGTTTTGCTTATTTACGTTTTTTACAACAATATTTATTTATCAAATATGTAACAAATATATAGCGATTTCTTTACAAAACAATATAACGGCGAAATGGTCTTGAATTTGTGAATAAAATGAGCCCAGACTAACATGTGATTTTATAAAAAAATTGAAGTTTAATATATGTTTTTCGTAAAATAAGATAAAATTAAAGAACACACCCTTAAACTATCTAATAATTTACAAAATTCCATTAAACTTTATTCTTAACATCTATAATCATTATTCATATATCTTAATAAAACAATCTATTAACACACCCTTAAGTAATTACGGAGTAATTAGTTACGTAAACCTTTTACTTTTATAATTATTTATTGTGGAATACTTATGTAATCAATAACACCAAAGAACAATGAAGAAATCTAGAGAAAGAAAGAGGTTGGAAGGATGCTTCTAGTGGGAGAAAGTAAAGAGAAAAATGGAATGTTAGATTATGAGAGAAAAACAACCAACCAACCAACCAACACCCTCTCCATGTGTGGAGAAGGTATTTATACATAAGATAAGGGCCGGTCAATGGGCTTAGTCCATGGGCTTTTCCTAAGCTAGCCTATCTAATTTCCAAATATTACTTTACGAGCTATCAAACGATATAATGGAAGTGACCGATACTTTTTGTGATCCTAACAATCTCCCCCTAAGGGAGGTCACTCCATTTTACAAAAAACTTAAACCTAGCATACTATGCTTTGTCTTCAGTATTGTGCTCGCAGACTTGTTTTCTTTACTTCAACTTGTGATATGTTGTAGTGATCATTGAATTTAGGCTTTGACTTGTATCTTTGACTTGACATGAATGTGATCTTGAACTCCTTGAGATCATCAACTAAGCATAATCTCTTATCATCGTCTTGTGATATTTTGCCTTCTTGTGTTCTTGTGACTTCTAGACCAACATGCTCATACTGTTCTTGATGTTGAAAGATTGTGTAACCATCTTTCTTGATATTCTTTAACTTTAACACTTCGTCACTTTATGGAGGACGTGTGGTATCAACTTAATACTTCATTACTTTAAGAAAGACGTACGGTATCAGAGTAGCGAAAGTCTTGAAACATGTACTTAAGCTTTCATGATGTCTTTATATATGTCAGTCGAGTATGAGCATATGGTATTGGCTTTGACTCATTATTGAGAAAATGCTACCACTGTCACGAAACGTGCATGAATGGGTTAGTGATAAATTACATATATGGACGAAAGTGGCTTTGTCACTTCATCGAATACGGTTGTAACAACCACAGTTCCCCGTTTCTTAATATAAATACTGTCTGTGATTTCCGAAGAATCTCCTTGACAGGGTTTTGCAGCTGCATTAGCCATTCTTATTACCGAAGCGTCTTAAAGCAGACAACACGGTAAGATTTATAACCCGGTAGTTATATCTTCCTGATTAAAACCGTCAATTTGTGTACAGCTTTCCTATGTAAGATACTTTGTGAGGCTTCCATGGGACATAGATTTTAAAATTGATTTAGAAAATTATTCGGTGTGTTAAGAAGCAAACGGTTTTTATGACACACCAACAATTTTATCTTTTTCAAAATTCATTCGTCAATTCATAAGCTGGACCGAATCGATATCCAGTATCACAAGTTCGATCCTTATAGGATCTCACAAGTCACCTACCAAGAGCTTGTTTGATGTTGGCTCAAGCAGGATTTCCATCTTCACTATGACTACTTAAGTATCACTCGGATGTTCTGGCAAAATCACAAGGATAATGCATATGACTCTTAATATATATTTCTTATTTTCACATTGTGTGAATTAGCAAGCATAATTTTGACAAGTGTCCTAATGAGATTTATGGATGATCTATTTTGGCTCTAGACTCAATAGTGCACTTTGGTTTTAGTGATCGGTAGGCTGGAGCAGACTGCCACCTTTTCAATTCCAACTAACTGGGAGTGAGAAAGTTGATAGAAATGCGTGTAATAACCATAAGAAATGAAACATAAATCTTTTGAGAGATTTTGAGTGGCTAGGGAGGGTTGTGCATTGCATCACTGGGTCCATGATGTCATTCTTCAATGTCAGCAATCATCTTTGTGATTCTTGACAGCAGATGTATTAACCCGGTTTCTGCCTAAGTATAAGGAGGGCTTCTTTCTGTTCACCCTTTATCTTAACTTTTCTTTTTAATTCTTTAACCCCTTCAGCGCTTACCGAGACTTCATAACTAGCACCTTGTTGGGTTTGTTCCAGTACTAGCTCCATCTCAGTCGGCACTTTTCCCTTAATATCTCTTCTACTCTTTTTTCTATACCTAAGACTTCTTTTATTTTATACACTATTAGTTCGAATATCCTGGGTAGACCTTTCGGTTTGGTGGATCATGGGAATGGATACCTAAGTTAACACCTTATAACTCTATACATTATTAAATGGTCGGTCTTTGTACTTCCACATTTTTAGCCAACAGTAACCATTTGCTCCCCTTTATAAGTGCATCGAATCAATGATAGAGATTGCACTTATATTGGTTAGCGTAACTAGAGATCTTAAATTCCATCATTTAATCATGATTATTGTCTTCACATCTTCTCCATCCTTATCAAAAATGTCAAATCTCTTGATATTTTGGATATCAATTGATTCAAATATTCATGGTTTTAGGGAAAAAGGTGTCCAATTATTAACAAGCCGATTATTGGAACATTTTAATGCTCCTCCTCAAATTATGAGGGAATAATATGGTGTTTGAGTATGTTAATTTGAAAAAAATTTGAATTTACTAAGAAATTCTTGAAAATTCATACTCAAACACTATATATGCCTAATTATAGTCTACAATATTTATTTACATATTCATAAGAATATTATATACAAGAGATGGACCTGAAATAAGATAGGACACAATATGACAGAATCATATTTTCTGTTCTAACAGCCTAAGGTCATTCCCGTATTCTCTTCCACCAACGAACTTCTCTAAATTTCGCATCAACCTTCTCTTATAAAGTTGCTTGTCGATATCCTAAACCATAACCTAAGCCCTTTGTTTGTCTAAACCACTCCATTTATCTTTTGGAATCAATCCATCTTACTCCTTAGCTATCTCTTAAGAGCAGACAGAACATCATCGAGCGTGCCAATCATAACTTAATAGAGTTCATCAGCGCGCATCAATCTGTTTCTGTTGTTCTGGTCCTTATATATCACTCCTTTAGGGTCTGAATATGCAGTGTATGTGGTCCTGTTCCTGAGATTTGACCTGAATGTGTCTGGTTTGGTGAGGTTGAGCTTCTTTTCGGTAACTTTTGACACCTAATTGAAGATCTTCCACCCGCCTTGAATGAAAATCCGTCTGGTAAACCTACGTAATGCACATTCAAGTCATAACGTTGTCGACTTGTGAGATTGGTCAGCTTTTTTGACAAGTAAAAAGTATAATTCTTCTATGTCCTTGTAGGCGAAGTCGTGGGAATTAACCTTCTTTAACTTGTACAGCTTCTGATCCTTTGACGACTTCAAACTTCTTCCAAGTGACGTGTCAAATTTTATCATCGTAGTCTGGGAACGCAATGATTCTTTTCCTGGGTAGACATCACTTTGACAAAAGCGACCTGTTGCAGCTAACCCGTTAGATAATGTTGATGTTGGGACGCAGCATAAATCGATCAAGGTTTCATTTTACGGCGAATAATTGAATAATGCTTGTTTTCTTATATCACTTACTGGGAATCATTTAAATTATAACGAACCAAGGTCTGTAAATACTTTAGCCCGATCTCATATATGTAAAACCGCAGCCCCCCGTCGGCAAGATATAACATCACTTCCCTCTCGACGCTTTCACGTAATCGAAGTTCTTTGCCCTCGCTACCACCGCTATGCTCGCACAATCGACCACCTTTTCTGCTATTCAGGTGTTGGTTGATAGAAGAGATATGTCCATGACGGGATAACTTGACTGGCTCGATGTGATCTCGGAATCAACGGGAAGGTTTTTTCTGGATTCGCACGGGTAGGTTTGCTTCAGGGTTAGCCAGTCGAGTCGGTGTTTTAGTTTCGCTTAGTGGCCTTGGCAACATTGATATGTCTGTCATTAATATATAGAAATATAATATAATATAAATATATAAAAAGGATAAGATCAATAATAGAAGAGATAAGTATTCCGTAAGGCTTTTAAAGAGATTTCTTACTTTTATCCAAAGCAAAAACCCTAAAAAACCTTCCCGGGTCGTTTCCCGTCGAGGCGTGAATTGAGAATCGGTTACGTTCGTGATCGCGTTTTTGAATGGTCAATGATTGATTTGGATTCTATTTCTACTAATAATAAGCAAAAACAAGTAAAGAAAACCTAAAAACGAAAGCAATTAAAGTTAAAAACCTAAAAACGATAACGGGATGTAAATCCCGTTCTTTAAAAACCTAAATTGTGAAATTTTAACCCTACGAAAGCAAAATTAATTTTAAAATGACCTAAATGATAAAAGAAATTAAAAAAAAAAGAATTATATTTTTTTGACTTTTATATTTTTTATTATGAATTAAAAACGGATTTTATCTAAATTAAATATTAAAAATACTAAATGAATTTGGAAAATTCTGAAAAAATGCAAGAAAATGCTTTAAGTTTTAAGCTATGTAGATGCTAAAGAAAAAATTAATAATATGAAAAAGCTTAATAAATAAGCGTAAATAAGCCAAAAAGGCTGAACTGAAAGGCTTAAGGGAGAAAAAGGTTAAAAGCATAATAAGGTGATAGGGAGATGGAGAGAAAGGGGAAAAAGTCCCAAGGGCGAGTGTGCTGTAGTAGGTGGTGTATTATGCGAGTTTAAATATGTTGGTTGAGTTGGTTGAGGTCCAGGGTTCGAGTCTTGTGCTCACCTTGGACTTCCCAATCCATTATTATTATTTGTAAAAAAAATTTTACAACTTTTTAGATAAGGCAACTTTTGTAAAGACTTTTTTTATAGAATCAAATAAGACAAAAATAAGCTAAAAAGGTTGGACAGAGATGGCTTTTTTACACTAAGTCT
This sequence comes from Tanacetum coccineum, assembly GCA_026074375.1. Classification (NCBI taxonomy): domain Eukaryota; kingdom Viridiplantae; phylum Streptophyta; class Magnoliopsida; order Asterales; family Asteraceae; genus Tanacetum; species Tanacetum coccineum. The sequence continues at coordinate 26,271 of BQNB010056794.1, forward strand.
AAAAGAGGCCAAAAGTTAAGCATTTTATTAGACTTAAAAAAGCTAAAGCAAAAAGCAAATAAGCTAAAACAGGCAATAGCTTATATAAAAAGCCTTATGTAACAAAAAAAGCAAATAAGATAATGCTAATCCTAGCTCTAAATGACAGAATCTCTAAAGTCTTTTAAACATAAATTTCTAAACTAAAAGTGCTAATAAGTTAAATTAAGCACTACCTAGCTTATAAGCCAACCTTTGACAAAAAACTTAATCATAAGAGATCAAGCAAAATTTAAGCAATTTATCAAACCATAAAGCTCAATAAGCTAATAAGCAACTAGTCCAAAATCCAGTGATCAAACAGCCTGAACCGGAGCGACACTATGAGTTATTTGTAAGCTAGAAGAAGGAAACCTTATGCAACAAAATGACTTGTTGCACTTACAAAGCTTATTCAATAATCTATTAAATAGCAAAGAAAAAGAATTTGAAATCAAATAAGCTAGCGAAAAATCTAAAAGAAATGGTTTGTTTAGGCAGAATAGCAACTTTTTTTTCCATAAGAAACCTTAGATTATGCAGGACTTCAAATTTTAAGCTGGAGAAAAAAAAGTCAAGTTAAAAATATAAAATAAGTTAAAACAGATCATATTTAAGCTACAAACTACGTTTTCAAGAATTTTCAAAAGCTAAAACTAACTTTAGCTTATCTAATTTTGTGAAAGAAAAAGGACTTTATCTTTTGAAAAATAACTTGATACCTTTGACAGTTTTGAACCCAAATCACAAATGCAAATGCAAATTTAAACTATTCCTATCCTACTGCATACTTAACCAAAAACAACCATGAAAACAACTCTAAATTGCTACTAAAGAAGATCTAAGCTCATTAGCGATTTCAAAGCTAACAAAAACCACAAATTCAAAGTATTCACAGTTGACACCTCAAAACTGATTTAGAAACTTTTAAGCCTTTTAAAAACTGATTAAAACAAGTTAAAAGAGTTTGTTAAAGTTGGCTTAGTGACCCAAAATAGTTTTTCAACCAAATTGACCATTTTAGCTACTGAACCCAAAACACCCTTAGTTATAGAAATCCTTTTTAAGCTAGTCTTAGACTGATTTTAAGCTAAGACATGAAAAAATATATCCAAGCAAGCATTTTTAAGCACTCAATAAGCATTCAGCAGACATAATACAGCACTTATAATAGCAAAGAGGAAATAAGCAGAATTAAAGCTACATAAGACAGATTTAACTTAAAACCTAACTAAATGACCTATAGGAAACAAGCAAGCCTGAATAAGCATAAAATAACATAAATAAGCAGTAATAAGCTGGAAGTAAGCAGTAAATAAGCAATAAGCACTTTTAAGCTAAAAATGAGGAAATTAGGACTTACAAACCCCTTGCTCAAAACAGGGATAAAAGGGCTCTTAGAGAGCTTATCTACAAGCTCTAGCTTGTGTAAAACAAGCTAGTAAAAATCCTATAAGCCCTTCCCTTTTTGGCTTATCTTCCAACTTATGCTTTTTGAGTGATTTTTGTAAAAATGGCTTAGGCACTATAAGTTATTGAAAAACTTATAGTGCTTAAGTCAACAACTTAAGTATGTTAAAAAGAGTTTATGTGAGCTTATAAAACAGTTTTATAAAATAAAATGCTTAATATTAAAAAAGAAACAGGATTTAACTTAAGAACATAAATTTCATTAACTTAAAAACAAGAGTACAAAACTTTAAAAAAAAATTACAATAAACTTAAAAACTTAATATAAGCTAAAAATTAAAAACTTGATGCAAAAAGGTTACAAGGTCCGTATTTATAGAAAAATAAGCTACGTTCTTGCAGGTCTTTCAATTGTGATTCTTAACTAGCAGGTAAACAAGAGGTGTTTTTCTTATGTGAGGGCTTCAAAATCATTATCTTAGCCTTTCAATTTTCTTGGTCCCCAATCCTTGAATCTCAGCCCTTGATTTAGTTGTCCTTACTCTAACAGCCAATGAAAATTGAGGGGATTGCCAAGGTGGATTAGCTCATTGAGGTGTGGGGTTAAGGGGGTGTGATCTTTGTTTGTCTAATTGCAAGGGAGAGGTCGAGGTGAGGAAAGTGATACATGAATAGTGGGGTTGGTTTTGGGCGGGAAAATTGATTTAGGTTTTTTGTTATAACAGGGTAGGGTTTGGAGATCGGCAGGAATAGCCACTCAGTTTGTATAGTGGTATTACATGGCTAGTCCTTATGGTGATATAATTTTGTAGGTTTAACAACTTCAGTCCCTAAAGTTGTATTGTATGTTTGCACCGTTAGTCCTTTTAGACTAACGGTGAAAAAGGGATAAAGGGTTAATGTGGCTAACGGCAGTTAAATGTGATGATGGGCTTATATTTGTTTTGGGCTAGTTTGATTAATAATGGCAATGGGCCATTATATTTGTAATGGTATTCATATAATACCTTAATGGGCTGACCTGGCCCATTAGATAGGTATGGGTGGGCCCATTAAGTATTTCTTCGTTTTCGGCTTTAGATTTGACTTTTTGACTTTGTCTTTTTCATGCTCTTTTTGTTCCGTGCTCGGTTTTGTCTGTTTTGGCCTCGTTTTTATCCTTTTTGTTGATGTCTATTTCCTGCACAATATAAATGCAAAACACACAAATACAATGTATTTTGGTATATTTTTGATTTTTTAAGTCCGTTTTTATAGGCAAAGGGTATGTGTAATTAAACACATACTAAACATTCTTCAAGATGATACTCTACTTCTGTAAGACTCATGCAAGTGCCTTTTAGTAGCTCGAATGCTGGTATAACCAGAATTTCTTAAGTCAGATCTTTAATGTTGAGCCGATTCAGGACAAATGCAGAGAAGTCAAATGAGGTATCCATGAGCTCATCGAATGAAGCATGAGGTTCTTTAGCATGAGCAACTTGACTAATCCATGTCTGAGGAGGTCGGGAGTCAACTTGTTGTCTCTTATTCCAATCAGAATCAAGATTTGGAGGTCGTTTGGGTTTCTTAAACCAGTCAGCTTTGGAAACTTCCTTGTCGGCGGATTGTTCATCAATGTTACCCGTGTTGAACTCTTGATCTTGTAGCACTCCCGAGTCATCAATTGTATGACTTGGCTCCTCTTCTTAGGCAGACTTGCCAGAATGCTTATGTTGAGATTGGGAGGCGTCTTTAAAGGTGCTTGAAGTCTTCTTTTCCTTTGACCTTAAATCTCTGGATGACTCAGCTTCTTTACTTGATTTCCTTCTTTTAGTCCATCGGTCTGATCCAGCAGGGGGGGGGGGGTCTCAATATTTGTCTCTGTCATCTCGACTCCTCTTCAATGTAAATACTTCACCATATGTATTGAATAGATCTTTGTCAGTGTCATAAGACTCGACTAGTGCATCATAAAGCTTCTTTTTGTAATTAGCTCTAAGATGTGATTTGATTTCCTTCATCTTGTCTATAAGAATCTTTGTAAGCTCAAATTCAGAGAGTGATGCAGCCGCCTCATAAGTAGACTTTGGTTGTGAGGAAGACCTTGCCAAGACTGCAGCTTCTAATGCTTTTATGACATTTTTCTCTATCACAGGAGTTGCAAAGTCTAAGACTGCTTGAGGGAGAATATGAGGAAGTTAAGTGTTAACTTCTTCTCTAAGAATATCTCTCATTGATGTGTCAACGAGTTCTATGTAATCCCTCTTCTGAACTTGAGCTTCTTCTCTACAGTCCAAATTATGTGCCACAATGGCCTTCTAGATAGCTTCTCCAAGTTTGTTGTCAATGTAACGATTAACTATAGCAGGAATGGAGGAGAGAGCTTGAGCATACTAGTCAACTTGTTTTATCTCTGACATATCTTTTTCTAAGTTGGTGACTCTATCGTTGAACCTGAATACAGATGAGAAATCAGAAAGTGAAGGAAATGAGGTTATAGCTTCAAAAGTTGTTGGTGTTGGAGTTGGTGTTGCTTGTTATGGAAGAGGATTGAAGAACGGAGGTGGTGGAGTAATAGTTGTAGTAAAACAGGATGTGATTTTAGGAATTGTTGTTGCATGACGAGTTGTGGTGACCATCAAAGAAGCGATCTCATTATCAGCTAGAGATGGATTCTCAAGATTTAGGAGCTTGCTTGTAAAGTCAGAGGAGACAGAAGAACTTAGTACAGGTTCATCAGTCTTTTGTGTTTCAAGGACCGATGTAAGTGTCACATGATCGTCTTCCTCTATTTTCTCAAATCCCGACTCTTGAGACACATTTTGTTGGCTTGAGCCACCTTGATCAGCATTGATCATATCAGTATCTTCATTTCCCAAATTCACATTCACATCATCATACAACTCCTTAGTGACCTCATCATCTTCTTCTTCATCTATTGTTTCTTCATCATCAATCTTTTCTTCTTATTCTTCTTCATAGTATTAAGTGCTAGACTGATTAAGAACATGAATCTTGATTCTATCTGACCCAGTTCTATCACTATCAGTCTCTTTGTCATGGGCATTCATATCATTACCTTCTTGGTTATTATCATCATTAGCATCATCATCATCATCATCTTTACCATCATCACTTTTATCTTTAGAATCATTTTCATCATCTTCATTTTCTTCTCCACTATCACCCCAAGACTCTTTCTTACTTTTAAAATCATATTTGGGTACATCGGGAACCCCTGGTATCTAGTTCCTTCATCTGCACTAGTTGTCTTGAGACGTTGCTCATCAGGAACCCTTGATTCAAAATTAGTTCCATCACCTGAGCCACTTGCATGTGAGATGTGAAAGTCTTTCTTGCATTGTTTTGAGCCTCCTTGAGCTGATCAGCTTTAGATAGAGCTACTTCTGAAAGTACATTCAAAACCTTGCCTATGTTAGCCTTAACCAGTGCCTTCTTCTTAGTAGTTTTAGGTTTGGCAGTAGCAACTTTCTTAACTTTAGCAAACTTCTTCTTAGAAGGAGATTCCTCATATGAGAAGGCTAAATCGGATTTCTTTTAGCTTTTCCTTAACATTAGGGGTCCAGCTCCTAAAGCAATTGCATAGTAAGTTTTGTAGGCATCAGAGTCCAGCAGGGCTTGATTTGTCATTGCTTGAGGAAGGATTGCACCATATACTTAAGTGTCTGTATGTCCCGAGATGAACCTCATGGTACCCAGTACACTATCATCCCTAGCCGTGTGCATAAACATCTTGTTTCTCCATGATATAAACTTATCTTTAGTTAGAAAGTGGTGAATGATTATCTTTTTAAATCTTGGATAGAACATCTTGTCTTGCTTCTTTGAATCTATGTTGTCAATTTGGTAGGCCAAGTCCTCCCAGATTAAAGCAACAAAGTCCAGATTCTTCTTATAGTACATTCCCCAAAGTATATGAAATCTAGAGAGTCATATCTTGTCAAGACCAAAGACTTTTCCACATATATACTTGTTGATGATAGATGCAAAAATTCTCCATGGTTGGTGTAGATGATCAACAACTACATCAGTGATATACCTTATCTCTCCAGAGTGACCAAGTTCATGGATGAAAGATAAAGCTTCCTCTTCAGTAGGTGGTTCATCAAACTCTTTACCCGAAACCTTAGGAAAGATGTTAAGAATTTCTCTAAGTACTTCAACATTCACAGAGAATCTTTTCTTGTCGATCTTGAATTGATATGATGATTTGTGCTTGATGACGGTAGCCCAGAACTGATGCGTGTAGATGACAGGGACTTCAGTTGTGACAAGGAATGCAAGATAGCATGTAGTGAGAGCAAGTGCATCTAACGCTACTTGATAAGTGGGTTCCTTTGGATTCATTCCTGGGTTGATCCGCATGTTGCATTTGCCAATGACATGACGGTTCTCAGGGGCAACAAGTGCATTGTCCAGTTCAATTTGTTGAGTTTTAAAAGTCATGATTCTACTAAGAGTTTTCCAATACAGTTTATATATAACCAAGTTTATATATAACACTATAAGGCATTCAATTTAATGATAGACATGCATTTATCAAACATTGTCTATATTGCACAATTAACCAATTTTAATTAGCTACCTAAACTATGTTTTAATTCGCCTCCTAAAGAAACTCAACTAATTCGCCTCCTTAAGCAAAACCACTAATTCGCCTCCTTAAGAGCAACAATTAATTCGCCTCCTTAGAAAAACTACTAATTCGCCTCCTTAAGTAAAACTATTAATTCGCCTTCTTAAGTGAAGTTACTAATTCGTCTCCTAAAGGGAAACCACTAATTTGCCTCCTTAAGGAATACCACTAATTCGCCTCCTTAATGGAAACCACTAATTCGCCTCCTTAAGGGGGGAAAATTAATTCGCCTTCTAAAGGCAAAATTAATTCGCCTCCTAATGGCAAAATTAATTCGCCTCCTGAAGGCAAAACTAATTCGCCTCCAAAAGGCAACACTAATTCGCCTCCTTTATGTATTGACTAATTTGCCTCAAATTTAAGTTTTTAGATTTAGCACTTTTTTGGGCATCATAAGACGTTCATACATGTATCTTAGCAATATCATAAGATTCATTTTCATGAATGATAAAGCACAAAATTTTCTACAAAGCACATAGTAAACACGAATTGATATAAATCTCAAAAATACATTTCATTTATGATCAACAATAGGATTTTGAGGCTCTAACACATACAAGAAGTGATTCTAACACATTCTAAACACACACCATCAACTTTTCTTATTTCTACCCATTTTCCTACAATTTTGTACACAAGAATTAACTAAAAACACAATCATAAGTGAACCAAATTCAAAACTGTTTTACATGAGGGATAAGCATCCCTAAACGATCAAAACCCCTCACTCAATTTTAAATTTCACTCACATTTGATTTCTATGAACCCTAAATCAAGTTTTAAGGTTTTCAAGCACAAATGATTGTAAAAGCTTAATTCCTTTGAGAGATAGATGGTTTAGGATGTGGGGAATACTTTCTTAATTATACCTTAAGCTTGAAATGGTCTGAGTTCTTTGATCTTGAGGGTGATGATTTTATGAGTGTGGAGGGAAGAAAAAGAAATTTAAGTGTGTGTGTTTGATACAGTGACGAGAGGGAAAGGATGGGGGTGTTTATGTTGAAACTTTAAATTTTGACATAAATGCCCCCTGAACTTTATATCCTTTAGCATAAGTTAACATAGGCATAATATGGTTTGACAAATAGCACAAATAGTCCCTATTGTTTTTTACAATTATTCCTAGCAACTTATTTTTGCTATCTATTTTCTAAAAGTCATAAACACATAACAGTTAAGGCACACGTAAGCTAAACTTAATTAACTTCCCTTTAATTGTTAACCCGTTATTGTTTAAAACCTTTTTCTTTTATCACAAACTGATTTTATTGAAGAAGATATTTGACATTTTCTCCCCCTCAAACAATGACCCGCTTTCTATTTAAAGAGCTGTAGTCGTTGTTTGAGTGGTCAAATGCCTTTGAAAATGATTTTCAGATGACTTTCAAATATTAATCATTTAATTTTGAAAACAACACCATAGAAAATAAGATTTCTCTTATTTTAACACATAAGCGCACTGACACGTACACTAATGGAATATAGGAAGCACGAGTTGTGATGCAAAGTAATCACAAGCCTTTGCATGGTCATAAAGTAGACCATGCCCAAGAATAAATTCCCGTTGAGAGGCCAAGTTTTATTTTTGAAATACTTGTCTTGAAGATGATGACCGGGTTGCTATCGAAAATAATAGCAAGCCATTTTTTTGGCATGTTTTAAAAGCTTTTGAACTTCTGCTCGAACTTCATTTACAGCCTCATATCATTATTAAATAACATTTCTAAGGCCGTAAATGTTATCAATTTTCAAAAGACATGCCAAAGATCCATATTTTTATATTTTTCTGATTTTTTAATTTTGTATTTTGTTTTTTATAAGAAGAGAAAAATCTTTTTTGTGTTTTTGTGATTTTATATATACATAATATACAGAGGATATAAGAATAGGTACCACCACTATTCTTCGGCTTCATCTGCCAATTCTTTCAGAGTCTCGAGAGTAAAACTTCTCATCCCCAGCCTGTCGATAAGGAATTCAATTCTTTCTCGACATAGAGCCTTGGTGAAGATGTCCGCCAACTGAACTTCTGCTCTTTTATGAAGTGATATCTGATGTCGATATGCTTTGATCAAGAATGTTGTAACGCTTTTGTTATCAGAGTACATTGGAATTTTATTGAATCCAAGGCCATAGTCGGTAAGTTGTGATCTCATCTAAAGGACTTGAGCACAACAGCCAAACAAGGCTATATATTCAGCTTCCGTACTGGATAACACAACGCTTTTCTGCCTTTTTTATGACCAGCTAACAAGTCTGTCTCCCAATAGTTGCATACTTCCAGATGTACTACGTCTTGTATCTTGACAACCCGTATGATCAGCATCTGCAAAAGCTGTTAGAGCAATAGCAGAATCCTTCGAGTACCATAGTCCCCGATTGACGGTTCCTCTTAGGTATCGAAAGATTCTTTTTACAGTTATGTAGTGCTTTTGTAGGCCCCACGTTTTTTGCCCCACTGAAAAAAGTTACCCCGACACACATACAGATACAATATACCAGTCTGGTCTATCGGGATGTTAGATACATAAAGGGTGCCAACCATGCCACTATAAAGTGTAAGATCAATGGCTTCCTTGTTATCTCATCCAATTTGGATTCTTCACCAATGGATAACCACATGGGTCACAAGATTCATGTTCATAATTCATAGTGATTCTAGAGCATATTTTGATTGGTTAAAAAAGATGCCACTGGGACTCTGTGAAATCTGTAGTCCTAGAAAAAAAAATGATATTTTGGCCCATATGAATCTAAATTTTTGGAACACATTATCTCAGAAAATTTATCACATAGTTCAGTAGTAGAAGCAAAAATAATATCGTCAACATAGATTTGTACCAGAAGAATATCTTTGCCTTTTCTACTGATGAACAATGTGGGATCAACCGTGCCTTTAGAGAATCCTTGAGATAGCAGAAACGATGACAATAGATCATACCACGCGCGTGGAGCCTGTTTCAACTCATATAGAGCTTTCTTCAGTCTTTACACATGATTAGGATTGTCAGGATCCACAAATCCGTCCGGTTGGCTAACGTAGACTTCTTCACGTAAAATACCATTAAAAAATGCCGTCTTTACATCCATCTAGTAGACGATCATATTCATATAAGCAGCAAATGCGAGAAATATCCGAACATCTTATAATCTAGCCATGGGAGCAAAGGATTCTTTGAAATCAATTTCCTCTTCCTGACGGTATCCATGAGCTACCAATCTAGTCTTGTTTTTCAAGATTCCCCCCAATTCATCCAATTTGACCTTATATATCTATTTTAAAGTGATGACATCAAATAACGTCTATTTTATAGCATCATTTATCCCATGTTATTAACCCATTTTGTATAGTTATTGCAAAGAATTGTTACTTAATCGTTTATATTTGAGAATTGCAGTAATTATGGAGTAATTGGTGAAAGATAGCAAAAGGCGCGCATTCTGGAGCTTAAATGAAGATATTTTAAAGATTACTATTCTGAAGACCAATACGCCGTATCCATCAAGGAAGATACGGTGTATCCGTGCCTGCACTCACCAAAGACCACAGAGGATAAAGCTCAATACGCCGTATCCAGAGAGACTCAATACGCCGTATTCAAGATATGGAATGAATATAATATTCTGGAAGATATCAAGCGTGGTCCCTACTCCAAGAAATCCCCAATACGCCGTATCCAACTCCTTGGATACGCCGTATCGAACCGACTTCCAGACCCTATAAATACAAAACTCAAAAACAAGTTTTAAGTGTGCAAAATTATATTTTCGATACCTGAACCATAAAAGTCAATTTTCAAAGGAGAAAAAGAACAGAAGAGGTCGAGCAACGTTATCAATTCCATAGGAGACAACAAGTAATTTCGTATACTTTAGTAATCGTTTAGTTTTTGGTATCATTCGTTAACTCGGTTAGTTTACCTTGACTAAATAATTACTCTTGTATTTATTATGACATTTGAAGGCTAATACCTTCAGGAATTAGCCATTATTATGAAGATCTGAATGTTTGGTATTTCTTTATCTCGATTTCTTGATTTATCGTTGTATGCTTGTTTATGTTTATCAATTTATACTTGTTTACATGCTTTTATATACGACCTATCATTCAACTGGATCTAGTGATACAGACCAAGTAGATCTAGAGTCTGGGATAGCTCTCTATATAGTAATTCATACATCTAGAATAATAGTTACACAAATATTGTCCTTCTAAGTCTGTGTCTAGGATACGTTTTGGGCTTAACTAGTTAATTGGAAATTGCCGATGGTTTATTGATCGTGTTGACTAGCAGGTGACCTAGATAATTCAACAAGTAACGTTCTGATTCCATTAGATAGTTGGACAAGTGGACTACTAGTGCATGAATTGCCATTAAGCGGTAAGTGGATAAAGTCTCTATGAGCTAGGGTTTAACAAGATCACCATTGCTTTAATCCCTAAGATAGATTATAATCAGCAAATAAGGATGCTTTATGCGGATGCATTAATTGTGACAGAATTAATGTGTCTAGGTCCTAGGAAGATATCCCGCCTAAGTATTATGAATGATATGCCACCTCGGAGAAGAAATCATTGCACTAAATAAACAAACCAACATTCTAATCGGATTAATAATGGTTAATACAGTTTTCTTATATAAGGCTCAACTGCTCTTTTATCTTCTGTTAATTAACTTGCCTGGGTTAAAGTATCTTGAATTGATTGTAGTCACCGACCAACCTGTGTCAGTCTCTCAGGTTGAAACCCCTCATTTACCTGTTAGCATTAGGATTAGAACTAACATAGGTTTAGCATAGGTTTGACTTAGATTAGATTTAACATAGATTAGATAACCAAAATATAAGTAAATTGAGAGATTTAACCTCGCTTCAAGTGTTCGACACCTACTTACCACGAATCTACCACCGACCGGGTACACTGCCCGTTAAAGTGGCATTTTTGGTTAAGTCGGCAAAATATAAATTTAAAACTTGAAACATCTTAAATATACACCACACAATGACCCACATCAAGTTTTTAGTGCCGTTATCGGGGAGTGAAAATTAATCTTGATTTTTATTTTATGCTTTGGTCATTAGATTAGATCTAACCCTTAGGAGTAGTGTTAATTAGATTAGTGTAATTTAGAGTGGTTTATAATCATGCTTGTCTATTCTGTTTGTGTGACACGGCGTATTCACTTTAACCCATGGTCAATTCATCTTTTGTTAGTTCGCTTGCATGGGTTAAAGTGCCTTGAATTGATTATAGACACCAACCAAACCGTGCCAGTCTCTGAGGCTGAAAACCCCTTTTTTCTCGTTAGATTTAGGATTTGGACTGACATAGGTGTAACATAGGTTTAGAATAGAATATAATTAACATAGATTAGATAACCAATATATTAGTTAAATTGATAGATTTAACCTCGCTTCAAGTGTTCGACCCCCTACTTACCACGAAACTACTACCGATCGGGTACACTGCCCGTTAAAGTGTTGTTTTTGGTTTAGTCGGCAAAATATAAATTTAAAACTTGAATCATCTTAAATATACCATACCACGACAGCACATCAATAATGAATTACAATTTGGAGCTTTTTGTGATGCTAATGGTATCACTCATAATTTTTTGGCTTTACGTACTCCATAATCAAATGGGGTAGTAGAACGTAAAAACCGGACTTTGCAAGAAACGACTAGAACAATGCTTAATGAACAATCTATTCCTCAAAAATTTTGGTGTAATTTTGTCGACACCGCCACTTATATCTTAAGATTCTTATTAGACTTTTCCTTAGAAAGACTCCTTATGAGCATTTCAAAGGGAAAAAGCCCTCCTTAAAATATTTCAAAGTCTTAGGTAGCAAGTGCTTTATTCTCAATACTAAAGATTATCTCACTAAATTTGACCCTAAGTCTACCAAAGGCATATTCCTCGGTTACTCTCCTAATAGCAAAGCTTATGTCATTCTCAATAGAGAAACCATAAGGGTCGAAGAATCTCTAAATGTGAAATTCGATGAAAGTCCCCCTCCTGAGACACCACCTTTAGAAGATGATGATGTTCTTGAAAATGAAAATATAAAAAGACAAGAAAAAGACTTAGAAATCAAGGAAAATAAACCATTAAACAAGGAAATTCTAAACATTAAGGAATCTAAAGATCATCCCTTAGAAACCGTCATAGGTA
>BQNB010056795.1:1903-38513 GCA_026074375.1 Tanacetum coccineum
TAAAGCACAAATATATATATAATCACATTAGGTGTCAAGAATAGTGACTGGACAAGCCTAGATATCAATGTCAAAGGTTTTGTTCGTTTTCGGACGAAAAGTGCGGCGCACTTGTTAAAAAGTGCGACGCACTTGTTAAAAAGTGCGACGCACTTGTTAAAAAGTGCGACGTACTTTTTGGGTTTCATACTAAGTGCGACGGTTTTGATAGCAAAATCGGCATACTTTCAGACCTGGAGATGAAAATTTAGAACTTCTACATGCAAGACTCAATTAAAACTTAATACTTTTAACATCTTATACAGTTTATAACATTACATTAACATCTCAAGCATTTTTAACAATTATTAAGCCATTTAACCCTAATTCATTATCATAATCTAATTTTGCAAAAACATCAACAATCTTAATAGGGGTATAACTTTATCAAAAAAGGGGAAACAATTAACCATAATTAAACTAGAAACTGATATTCAAACTTATAAACCCTAATTTAAGAATTGACATAAATCAGTAAAAACAAAAATATAATATAGATAACTATTACCCTAGGTATTATCACGTGATGGATTAGATTTGAGAACTCTTGTTTTTATCACAAAAATGACGATTTTGAGAGGTTTTTTGTGTTTTTGTTGCGTTCAATAAAAGAAAACGAGGGTTATATTTGTTATTCCGCCAAAAAGTGCGGCGTACTTGCCAATAAGTGCACTTCTGGGTGAATTTTTTGCACAGTACCATATTTTAAACATATATACTTAAATGAAAAACAAAAAACAAGCAATCCATCCCTTCATAATATTCATAAACTAGGACATAATCCCATTACATCAAAACGATCCTCTAGAGTACAAAGATTACATAGTTTTGATAACGTTTTATTCAAAATATAGCAAAATAACATAGAAATGTCAAATAAAGGTCAGAGCATGAGTTTCACTCCTAGTCATCCATTCCTTGGTGAATTTAATCCTGGAACCAATTGGGTGACATGATATCACTCAATTTGTAACGGTTCGACGCCTTCTTATCGATCTCCTTTGTTTCGTACCTACGCTCAAAAGAATTACCAAACGGGTCTACAACTTTCACATTGACATGCCATTTCCTATCCCCTACTTCCTTTGTGTTACACCCTGAGTAGTTTGGTTTACAATCGGTGTTTTTAAGTGAAACAAACAAGGTTCCTAGGAAAGACACAAGCTTCTTCCAAACACATACTTTATTAAATGGGTCAAGATAATCTTGTTGGGCAAGAGCTCGATCCATAGCATCTTCACAATCTAGGTATGGTGGTCAATGAGGTCCATAAAAAGGTCTTCCAAAATCATCTCCTTTGATAGAGTACTCCTCCTCATCATCACTATCACTTTCTTCATGCACGTTTCTCACCTTAGCCATTTTAAATTGTTTGTCTACAATACTATCAAAAGTGGTCATCTTTCCCTGAACTGTATTCATTATAGCTCCACAAGTGTACATAAAACTCCTCCCAACTATGATGGGAACATCACGATCAACGGGCACATCAAGTAACATAAAGTTTGCGAGCACGAAGGTGACTTCAACTTGACAAAGAACATTAAGCAAATGCCCCATAGTTTCCGCGTTAGAATGATCAAGCATACAAACCTTATCATTTCTCAGCTTAACTTTCTCTCTATCCAAAAGCTCATAAATACGATATGCGTCACACCCCCAAAATGGGTCGCATCGGAATAGATATTCGGGGGCGTGACTTCATAAATATCAAAAACACAAATTACAGAGAATGAACACTATATGGACGTTTTGAAAACAATAACACATTGTATAAAAATTTAAAATAAATAAGTCTTACAATAATTTGAAATATTTTATACTCATTGCGGAAGCATTAAAAGAAGTTTTAAGTAACAACGAGTATTTCAATAGATGATCCAAGAAAAGATGTCTCATGCATGATGACTCCACATAGCACATCAAGAAGTCCCAATAAGTTAAGCACCTAAGAAAACATACTTCAAAAACGTCAACAATAATGTTGGTGAGTTTATAGGTTTAAGTAAATCATCAAAAGTAGACCGCAAGATTTAAGCAAGGTATGATCATTGTAACACATACAATATCATAAAAAGTATTTACTATTAGCACTAAGCTCATGACACCGAAGCTAAACATAGTATGTAGCAAATAATTGCCAAGTAAAAATGCTTGCCCAAGTAGATGTCCAACCCTAGACCACCTAGCAATCCGACATGATACGTCCGTTTGTTCTGTACAGTCAGTCAAGTACCCGACACAAGTAAGAATCACCAATCCCGGACGGGGCTGTCAGTCCCGATAGATCTATTTATAACATTCACACTTACAACATGTAATTAACGGTTCATAATAATGGGCATTAGTGGGTTATCAGTACTTAGGCTAATTAGTAAACGTTTATCAAAACAAAGTAACGTACTTGCGTCCAGACGTAAAAACGAGCAGTGTTTCTTACCCCAATATTTATAAAGTAAATGTAGACATGAGTAAAAGTGGGGCTATAAACTCACCTTAAGCAAATCAGTGAGCGGGGAAGAAATCAACGAGCGAAATACGAGCATTAAATCCTAACCACGACCTAAATGAATAATGACGTGTCTTAATGAAAAATGAAGGTAAAACAATGCATATGCTATTTTTAGAAAGTCGGTATCACCCATACGTGTTTGTGTCTTAAGTTTAGTAGTCAAAACGTGATTTTGTAAAAATATAAGGTTTTAATTAAGTTTCGACGCTTAAACTGAAAGTTACTATTTTAGCAAATTTAGAAATCTTAGACATTATCCGACGTTTAGTTATATCCGTTAAGTTTATCTTTCACCTAAACACACTAAGGGACTTTAAAAGTCTAGTTGCCGCTTTTATTTCGTCATTTTATACTTTACGCCTATTTTTAAGTTTCTATTTTTAATAAAATTCCTAACGCTTTAGTAATGATGTTTTGAGAAAGTTTCTAACGCGCCTAAATGATATATAGGTGTTACTATATTATTCGCTAATGTTTTTCTAGCTCAAACGGACCCGAAAAACTCAAAAACCCAATTTTTAATTTCAATCAACTCACTTTTTGTAACTAAAAATCCCAGATGTAGTCCGATTTGAAAGAGCGTAGCTCCTTCGTTATAAACATTCACGGCTCTGCCGAAAGCTATGTTTGAAGAAAAAACCATAATCTACAAGTTTTCTTTTATAAGTTTGAGCCGATTCGGACCTGAAATAGGTCAAAACAAGGTTTTAAAATTCGGACAGATTACTCCCGAAACAGCTTTGAGCTGTCAAAAACTTTAGTGTTTCGCCAAACTTAAAACGGCCATATCTCATTCGTTATAAGATGGATTTTCGCGTTTTTTATATCAAAATTTGCGTATGAATGTATACTAACACATTTTCAAGGTTTTATCTTCTCAAAACAGTTTTAAAAACCCTTTAATCTACTTAACAATTTCGGACAACATCTAAGTTTACCAAATTCGCCTAACAAAATTCATCCGTAACAATCACAACTTCAAAACTAACCTAGTTTCCCTTCCACCGATTGTTACCAATATTCCAAACCACTCCAAACTATCTAATCCCTTCCATCGATCATCAAAAATCACTTTTATCGCTTAAAACCTTGCTACTAACTCAAAAGTACAAGAAAATTACAAAAATTAAGAAAAGTTCAGATTTGCAAATAAGTTGTACAACCTCATTCATTTATTAGTTTTCTTTGTAAAAAGTGGTTACACAAACGCGGGTGAAGTTTATGAGAGAAAAGAAATAGTGTATATGAACGAACACTTTAAAGTTTATGCAAAAAAGAAAAGGAATGTTTTGGCTTACAAGTTGTGGAAAGATGATGAAGAAATGAAGAATCTTTAACACGGATGAACACGAATATGACCCGAATCAACTCTTGAATAACCCGAATCAACTCTTGAATAACCCACGAGTAACCAACCAACAATAATCTTGAACCAAGAAAACAAAACACCAAGAGTGTGTTTGTTGTGTGTGGCATCTGAACCCAAGAAGCAAAACGGAGAGGAGAGAAAATTATTTTATGTGTGTGTTAAGTGTGTGTAAAAGTGAATGAAGTGAGTGGGTATATATAGGGGTAAGGATGGATTCTAGGTCCTTCCTACCTAGGATCCAAATTTTGAATATGGATTCAAATCCCATGGATGGACACAAAAAAGAATAAAGTGAGTGGAAATGTACCAAGGGAAGACAAGGGTGCTAAAAGGGTGGGATGGAGTTGGGTTGGGGGGTGGCAGACGACAACAAGGAAAACGGAGGGGCCAACTTTGTCATTTTTGAATCTTTATGTAAGTAGAAAATATCTAGATATTTAGAAAAATACATGTGCAAGAAAAATGGTTTTTACGAAAATTAACGCGACACGTAAAAATTAAAAATGTGCGGTATCAATGATAAAAATAAAATAGAATTACAAACATGCTTGTTAAGTCAAAACGTGAGTCTTAAAAAGACTACACTTTTTCAAAATCCAGAACGCATCCAAAAGACGTTTTTCAGTTTTAGACGGGAGAACTCCTCGGTTTCACACAAATTGACTACTTAATTGCAAACAGTAAATATAGCACGTAAAATTTGCTAGAATACAAATAAGAAATTTTCTCAGTTGTTACAGTCTTTCCCCGTTAAGAGAGCTTCGTCCTGAAGCTCAAGTTGTTGTATCCGATGAGGGTACGGGGTTAGAAAATAAGTGCGGGTACTTCTTCTAGAATTGGTCTTCGCGTTCCCATGTAAACTCTGGGCCTCGCCTGGAATTCTAGCGAACCTTGACGATAGGGATACGAATTTGTTTCAAACGTTTAACCTCCCTGTCTATAATTTCAACGGGTTCCTCGACGAAATAGGGTTTGTCGTCGATTTGGATTTCATCCAAAGGAAAGACAAGTGTTTTGTCAGATAAACACTTCTTCAGGTTCGACATGTGAAAGGTGCTATGGACCTTGCTTAGTTGTTCTGGAAGTTCAAGTCTATAAGCAACGGTTCCTACTTTAGCTAGGATTTTGAAAGATCCAATGTAACGTGGGTTCAGCTTTTCTCGTTTGCCGAAACGTCTCACCGCTTTCCATGGTGACACTTTCAGCATGACCATGTCTCCAACTTGAAACTCTAATGGCTTACGCCTCACGTCGGCATAACTCTTCTGACGGTCACGAGCAGCTTGGATTCTGTTTTTTATTTGAATAATCTTCTCAGTCGTTTCATGAATAATCTCTGGACTAGTGAGTTTTCTATCTCCAACCTTAGTCCAGCAGACAGGTGATCGATACTTACGACCATACAATGCCTCGAACGGTGCAACCTTAATGCTCGTGTGGTAACTGTTGTATGAAAATTCCACTAGAGGTAGGTGTCTATCCTAACCTTTTCCAAAGTCTATCACGCATGCACGTAACATATCTTCTAATGTTTGAATGGTCCTTTCACTCTGACCATTGTGACTACCAACGCTTTCTGAAGTGACTGCCAGAAATCTGATGTGAATCTGCTATCTATATGTGAATTCTTAACGCTTTTTGAAGTGACTGCTAGAAATGTGACGTGAATCTGCTATCTCTATCTGAGATAATCGAGACCGGCACTCCATGCGTCGAGACAACTTACTTTAAGTAAAGTCTCATCAGTCTCTCCATTGAATTCTTTTCTTTCATTGGCAGAAAATATGCTGATTTAGTGAGTCGGTCAACGATTACCCAAATTGTATCGTGACCACTTGACGTCATTGGCAGTTTGGTGACAAAATCCATTGTAATCTTCTCCCATTTCCATTGGGGAATCTCTGGTTGTACCAACAAACTGGATGGCTTTTGGTGTTCAGTCTTTACCTTTGCACACGTTAGACACTTACTAACATAGGTGGCGATTTCTGCTTTCATATTAGGCCACCAATACAACTTCCTAAGATCCTGATACATCTTATCAGATCCAGGGTAGATAGATTATTTAGACTTGTGTGACTCATTCATGATCAATACCCTCAATTCTCCAAAACGTGGTAACTAACTCCATTTCTCAATACAGAGTGTTCCATCAGAACAAGTCTCAAACTCTTTGTTCATATCACAGATGTTTTCTTCCTTGACATTTTCTTCCTTCATTGCTTCTGCTTGAGCATTCAAAACTTGGGATGGAAGATTTAAATCGATTTTCATCATTAAGGCTCGAAATCGTAGCGGCTTAATCTTTTCCTTTCGGCTTAAGGCATCTGCCACCACGTTCGCCTTTCCCGGGTGATAACGAATCTCACAATCATAATAACTCAATAGTTCCAACCATCAGCGTTGTCTCATGTTCAACTCCTTTTGATCAAGAATGTGTTGCAAGCTCTTGTGATCAGTGAACATGACATACTTCGTGAGTCATGTAGTTCTTCTCATGAATCTTGAGTTGGCGGGATGCGTAAGCTATAACTTTCTCCTTCTGCATCAAAACCGCTCATAAGCCTTTGTGCGAAGCATCATAGTAAACTACAAAGTTTTCGCTTCCTTCGGGTAATGCCAAAATCGACGCACTACATAGTTTCTATTTCAACTGTTGGAATGCAGCCTCTTCTTTTTCTTCCCACTTAAACTTCACGCTCTTCTGAGTCAATTTGGTTAAGGGTTTAGCAATTTTTGAGATGCCTTCAATGAATTGTCAGTAATATCCGGTAAGACCTAAAAATTGGCGAAATTCTGTCGGGGTCTTAGGCGATGCCCAATCCTTGAATGACTCAATCCTAGTGGGATCAACGTGAATTCCTTCACTATCAATCACATGACCGATAAATTGCACCTTCTTCTTTGCTACGGGAGTATATTAAGATATCGTCTATTAATACTATCACAAACTTATCCAAATACGATTTGCACACCCGATTCATCAGATCCATGAATATCGCTGGTGCATTGGTTAATCCAAAAGGCATTACTTAGAACTCGTAATGACCATAACGAGTCCTAAATGTCGTCTTTAGAATATTCTCCTCTCGAACTCTGAGTTGGAGATAACCAGACATCGGGTCGATTTTTGAGTAAACACTCGATCTTTGCAGTTGGTCAAACAAATCATCGATTCTTGGAAGCAGATAGCGGTTCTTCACGGTAAGCTTGTTCAATTCACGGTAGTCGATGCACATCCTAAAGGATCCGTATTTCTTTTTGAAAAACAAACTCAGAGCTCCCCAAGGTGAGGAACTTGGTATTATGAATCATTTGTCAGAAAGTTCTTGTAATTGGGTGGACAACTCTTGCATCTCTGACGGGGCTAATTTATACGGGGATCATGCTACATGTGCAGCACCGGGGACTAAGTCGATTTGAAATTTGACTTGTCGGGTTGGTGGAAGTCCTGGCAAGTCTTCTCGAAAGACTTTTGGGAAATCCCTCATGATCGGTACGTCTTCAAGTTGCTTATCTTACGACTTGTCTTCCGCCTTCCTTTCTATAATCTGTTCCACAAATACATGACACCCTTTTTGGATATACCTTTGAGTTTTGGTGCACGAGATGATGTTTAATCTCGAGTTACTCCCACCATCGCTTCTATCACCTTGAATCTTTAATATTTCATTGCCATAGGGAATATGGACAATCCTCTCGTCATAGATAATTACGGCGTGGTACTTGGACAACTAATCCATACCAATAATAATGTCAAAACTACCAAGCTCTACGGTAATTAAATCAATATTGAATGGGTGATCTAATAAGTTTAACGTGCAACCCTAAATTATGGTATCGGATCCTACGACTCTTCCGTCAGCTAACTCAACGACGTAACTAACGTTTAGTATAGTCGGGACAACGTCAATTAAGGAACTAAAAATAGTCAACACGAAACTCCTATCGGCTCCAAAATTAAATAGCATGGAAGCATAACGATTATTGAAGAGAAACATCTCGTGACGACGTTGGAGTCCTAGTTGGCTTCTCTTCCTCCTACGGCATAAGCCTTTCCACGAGCTTCACCATTTGCCAATTGGTTCCCACGGTTCTGATTTCTTAATTTTGGACTCTCTTTCTTGAAGTGTCCTTGTCTTCCACATTCAAAAGGGGGCGAGGTGACCGAGTTATTTCTGAGTTGTTCGCAGTTAGTGAGGAGCTCTCTGATTTGTCGCATTAGCAGTAGCTTTATAATCCCTTGGTAAGTGGCCAACCTTCTTACAGTTGTTACACCTTACTGTGCACGACCCATCATGGCCACTTGCACTTGTTGCAGTAGGGCAAACTACCAGCATATCCCTTCTTCTCATTGGATCCAGCCGTGTAAGCTCTTGCTACATTCTGCCTCTTAAAAGGTGGTTGCTGCACACGATTATCTCTGGTGTTGTTCTCCTGCTTCCTCTTGTTTTTAGCGTTTTAGCAGCATAAGCACGCACCTTTTGATCCATTAACCTGTTTGCCATCTTAATGGCATCCTGAAGTTTGGTCGGTTTAGATGAGATCACATTTCCCTAAATGTTATCCGGGAGACCCCAGATGTACCTCTCAGTTTTATCTTCTTCTTCTGGAACCATCCTTGGATACAACAACGACAACTCTTGAAATTGTCGTGTATACCCAGCAAAATCGGTTCCCTTCACATTCAAGTTCCACAACTCACTTTCCAATTTCTGGATCTCATTTCTCGGACAGTAAACTTCAATCATCAATTTTGTCAAATCCTTCCACGACGTCTCATAAGCTTCATCAATCCTAATGGTCTGAACATGGGAGTTCCACCATGTCAGAGCATTATCCAGCAAGGTGCAGGTAGTAAATTTTACCTGGAATTTGGTAGCACAATTGTTAATACGAAACACATACTCCGTTTTCTCAAACCATCTTGCCAAACCTACGACCCCTTCAATCCTACTAAAGTTGCGAGGTTGGCAGTTGAGGAAATACTTATATGTATAAGCCCGAGCAACAGGCGCAACTCCTCCTACACCCCTATTCACTTTATTACGGTTTCCAGTTTCATTCCTATTCCCATTTCCTTCTCCATTATCATTGTTCTAGTTTGCTTCTTGTGCGGCTAGCGCATCAACAACACGTTGCTTCACTAGTCGCTCGATAACAACAACGGTCAATCCTCGGCGTGTAACAGGCATCGTTCTACATCGCAGAAATATGACATATGATGAGATTTTATACGAATTGTAGTCGCCACATATGATAGGTAGTAATAAGGTTACGTTACACAGAGCTATATAAAGATAAAATAGAATAGAATAAAATAAAATCATGATTTACCAAGAATAAAATAGGCACTATCACAATACGTAGAAAGTATAAGAGAAATAATAATAGATAAATTAACCATCATAACATAGATTAGTATTCGATACATCTTTCCCCAAAAGAGTACATATTTTCTATTAAGCTACTAGCTAATCGAAATCTAGTCGATTTCGTTAGGTCATAATATAAACAAACTACATGTGATAACCAAAACGCCTGCATAGGAACGCCTCAAGCCTCCTGATGCGCCCCCTATCATGATAACGCCCGATCTGGCACTGCTGCAGCTGCTCTGCAGTGTGCCTCACCTAAAACTGCATCTCTTTCCTCTCAGCCTTATCACTCCTCAATGAATCTCTAAGACCATAGTCACACAACTCTAATGCCCTAACTCTCTCACGCAAGTTGGGGCTTGCTCCCTCAGATGCTGCAAACCTATCCCTTAAAGTCTGCACATCCTCCTCAAGCCCATCAATCCTAGGGAGTGGTATCTCTAACATGTGCTCATACATCCCTTGAATAGTCTCCTCATACTCCTCTAACCTCTCCTTAACAGTCTACTCAAGATGAACCGGTGAAATGACGGGCTCAGCAGCAATCTCAATAGTAGCCTCAGCAATCAGCTCAATAGTATCCTTTATACTAGTCTCAATAGTGTCATCCTTGGGTGATGCAGCTAGAGAACCCCTAAACCTCTTACGAGGTGTTAGGTGGTCGGCTGCCACATAAGACAAAACAACATGTGCTGGCATTGCAGCAGGTAAGGAGGTAGTGGAGGACCTGCATTTCTTATAAGATGGCCCTACTAAAACTGATGGTGACGGAGTGAAGTATGATGATAACTAGTGTCTCCTACGAGGTAAAGGTCCTGATGGAGTGTGAGAAGTACCAGAAGATGAGTGTGATGATACTGGTGATGTCTCAAAAGAAGAAGATGGTGATGATCCAGATGAATGTGAGAATGGCTCAGCTGATGACGACTCTGAATATTGGGTGGATAATATAGTAGCTCTCCATCGAGCAATGGTGGCCTCATAACATGATGGTAAGGGTGGCTGAGGACGAACTGTCATCCTCGCAGTAACTCTAGTACCACGGGGAATAACACGAGGAATAAGTACAACCTCAACATGTAAGATAGGAGCAGTCTAAACTGGTGGTGAAGATATAGCCTGTGTAGGTTGAGGCTCTACTGCCTCGGACGGGTCATCTTCTAAGGGGTCCTCCTCGGACTCAGCCATAGAAGGATCAGACTCAGGGTCTACTACATCACGATGAACAAGGGACGGTGGAGCCTCAAAGGGCTCGGACTCAAAATCAGGATGAATAGCCAAGTCTAGTACACCAACAGGTGAAGCGACAACAGCCGCCTCTGCCTCTGGGGAAATCTCTGGAATAATAGCAGGAACAACAGCAGAAACGACAATCATCTCTGTCTCATAATCAGATAGGATGATTAGTGAAGTCGAGGAGCCAATGCTCTTGCCAGAAGAATAAGGGATCGAAACAGCTGATGAAGACATCGAGCTCTGACAAGCAAAAGTTTATATAAATAACCTTTATATAGATCAATTGCATAATGCGTAAGGCAAAAATAAACGCAAAGTAAAAGTAGAGTAAGCTCATAGCAAAATAAAGCTCCAAGCAAAATATACTTAAAGTAAAATAAACTTAAGTTTCCCTATATACTTAAATGCATGTATTAGCAATAGGGAAAATCATATAGGGATCATGTAATGGTTATAGTCTAGGCCTAATATGCAACCTAGTTCTCTATAACCTTGGCTCTTGATACCAATCTATCATATCCCTAAAATGGTTCGCGGCGAAATAGGTATTCGGAGGCGTGACTTCATAAATATCATAAACACAAATTACAAAGAACGACCACTATATGGACGTTTTAAAAACAATATCACGTTGTATAAAAATTTAAAATAAATAAGTCTTACAATAATTCGAAATATTTTATAGTCATTGCGGAATCATTAAAAGAAGTTTTAAGTAACAACTGGTATTTCAATAGATGATCCAAGAAAAGACGTCTCACGCATGATGACTCCACATAACACATCAAGAAGTCCCAATAAGTTAAGCACCTGAGAAAACATGCTTAAAAACGTCAACAATAATGTTGGTGAGTTCATAGGTTTAAGTAAATCATCAAAAGTAGACCGCAAGATTTAAGCAAGGTATAATCATTGTAACACATACAATATCATAAAAAGTATTTACTATTAGCACTAAGCTCATGACACCGAAGCTAAACATAGTATGTAGCAAATAATTGCCAAGTAAAAATGCTTGCCCTAGTAGGTGTCCAACCCTAGACCACCTAGCAATCCGACATGATATACGTCCGTTTGTTCGGTACAATCAGTCAAGTACCCGACACAAGTAAGAATCACCAATACCCGGACGGGGCTGTCAGTCCTAATAGATCTATTTATAACATTCGCGCTTACAACATATAATTAACGGTTCATGATAACGGGCAGTAGTGGGTTATCGGTACTTAGGCTAATCAGTAAATGTTTATCAAAACAAAGTAACGTACTTGCGTCCAAACATAAAAACGAGCAGTGTTTCTCACCCCAATATTTATAAAGTAAACGTAGACACGAGTAAAAGTGGGGCTATAAACTCACCTTAAGCAAATCAGTGAGTGAGGAAGAAAGCAACGAGCAAAATACGAGCACGAAATCCTAACCGCGACTTAAATGAATAATCACGTGTCTTAATGAAAAATGAAGGTAAAACAATGCATATGCTCTTTTTAGAAAGTCAGTATCACCCACACGTGTTTGTGTCTTAAGTTTAGTAGTCAACACATGATTTTGTAAAAATATAAGGTTTTAATTAAGTTTAGTAGTGAAAACGTGATTTAGAAATCCTGGACATTATCCGACGTTTAGTTATATCCGTTAAATTTATCTTTCGCCTAAACACACTAAGTGACTTTAAAAGTCTAGTTGCCGCTTTTATTTTGCCATTTTATACTTTACGCCTATTTTTAAGTTTCTATTTTTAATAAAATTCCTAACGCTTTACTAATGATGTTTTGATAAAGTTTCTAACGAACCTAGACAATATATAGGTGTTACTATATTATTCGCTAATATTTTTCTAGCTCAAACAAACCCGAAAACGCTTAAAACCCCAATTTCTAATTTCAATCAGCTCACTTTTTGTAACTAAAAATCCCAAATTTGGTCCGATTTGAAAGAGCGTAGCTCCTTCGTTATAAACATTCACGTCTCTATCGAAAGCTACGTTTGAAGGAAAAATCATAATCGACAAGTTTCTTTTATAAGTTTGAGCCGATTCGGAACCGAAATAGGTCAAAACAAGGTTTTAAAATTCGGACAGATTACTCGCGAAACAGTTTTGAGCTGTCAAAAACTTTAGTGTTTTGCCAAACTTAAAGCGGCCATATCTCATTCGTTATAAGGTGGATTTTCGCATTTTTATATCAAAATTTGTGTATGAACGTATACTAACACATTTTTAAGGTTTTATCTTCTCAAAACAGTTTTAAAAACCCTTTAATCTACTTAACAATTTTGGACAACATCTAAGTTTACCAAATTCACCTAACAAAATTTATCTGCAACAATCACAACTTCAAAACTAACCTAGTTTCCCTTCCACCGATTGTTACCAATATTCCAAACCACTCCAAACTATCTAATCCCTTCCACCGACTATCAAACATCACTTTTTTCGCTTTTAACCTTGCTACTAATTCAAAAGTACAAGAAAATTACAAAAATTAAGAAAAGTTCAAATTTGCAAATAAGTTGTACAACCTCGTTTATTTATTAGTTTTCTTTGTAAAAAGTGGTTACACAAACGCGAGTGATAAAGTTTTTGAGAGAAAGAAATAGTGTATATGAACGAACACTTTAAAGTTTATGCAAAAAGAAAAAGAATGATTTGGCTTACAGGTTGTGGAAAGATGATGAAGAAATGAAGAATATTTAACACGGATGAACATGAATATGACCTGAATCAACACTTGAATAACCCGAATCAACTCATAAATAACCCATGAGTAACCAACCAACAATAATCTTGAACCAAGAAAACAAAACACCAAAAGTGTGTTTGTTGTGTGTGGAGTCCGAACCCAAGAAGCAAGAAGGATAGGAGAGAAAATTAATTTATGTGTGTGTTAAGTGTGTGTAAAAGTGAATGAGGTGAGTGGGTATATATAAGGGTAAGGATGGATTCTAGGTCCTTCCTACCTAGGATCCAAATTTTGAATATGGGTTCAATTCCCATGGATGGACACAAAAATAATAAAGTGAGTGGAAATGTACCAAGAGAAGACAAGGGTGCTAAAAAGGTGGGATGGAGTTGGGTCGGGGGTGGCCGACGACAACAAGGAAAAGGGAGGGGCCAACTTTGCCAAATTTTGAATCTTTATGTAAGTAGAAAATATATAGATATTTAGGAAAATGCATGTGCAAGAAAAATGGGTTTTACTAAAGTTAACGCGATACGTAAAAATAAAAAATGTGCAGTATCAAGGATAAAAATAAAAGAGAATTACAAACATGCTCGTTAAGTTGAAATGTGATAGTTGTAAAAAGACTACACTTATTTAAAAGCCAGAACGCGTCTAAAGGACGTTTTTCAGTTTCACGCGCGAGAACTCCCCGATTTCACGCAAATTGACTACGTAATTGCAAACAGTAAATATAGCACGTAAAATTTGCCAAAATACAAATATGAAAATTTCTCATTTGTTACAATATGGCATCATATTTATGTTAGATACCGTGTCAACCAAGGCATGAAAATCAAGTTTCCCTTCCAAGCGAATGGGTAAGACAAAACATCCATGATCTTCTTTTTCTTT
This sequence comes from Tanacetum coccineum, assembly GCA_026074375.1. Taxonomy (NCBI): domain Eukaryota; kingdom Viridiplantae; phylum Streptophyta; class Magnoliopsida; order Asterales; family Asteraceae; genus Tanacetum; species Tanacetum coccineum. Next base: position 16,013 of record BQNB010056795.1, read on the forward strand.
AATATCCTTATACTCCCTTATCACTTGCTCTCCAACAATCTCTTCTTCGAGCTCAAATTCACCATCTAACTTAAGCTTATCAAGTAGAAAACTATCAAGCAACATCTTGTGTTTATCACCATATTTTAAAGTTTCAATTATAGGCCTCTTCTCATTGAGCAACATAATTTTTTCATACAAGTCTTCCTCCAACTCTTCTCTTGCTAGTTCTTCTTGTGTTTTAGGACGGTTGACGGTAAGCGAATGTCCTTCACCATCATATGTTATCTTATAGGTCTTAGTAGGTTTTTTCTTGTTTCTTAACCCTTTCCCCGTGTTGCATACAAAAGGTGGGAAATTGGTAATATCAATAGGTGGAAGTTCATCGATATTAATGCTAGCAAGCAAGGCATCCAATTCGTCTTCATCCGAATCACATGTAATGGTTTCGGGCCAAATAGCCTATAGTGGAAACCTACTTCTCTTAGACCGAAGCTCTGATACCAAGCTGAAACACCCCTTTTTAGACTCAAAATTTGACCGAAAATTAAAAACTTTACGGAAACGCTTGACCGGGAATGACCTTGTGACATTCCTCATTATACTTTTTAAAATACATTACAACTAGACCGTTGAATGTTTCATTATCACAAACTATACTTCATAAGATTTCCAACGATATAAGGAACTCGTTCTAACTCCTTACGGTTCAAAAGTTACGTCAAAAACAAAATCCAAAAAACATCAGCCCTAGCCTAGCCGGGCGGATAGAGGGCCAGCCGAGTGGCTGAAGGCTCGATGGTGGCCATCCGGGTGGCTGGGAAGCCGTGCCGGACGGCTGGAGTCTCCCTGGAACTTACCAAACTCATTTTTAGACTTTATTTATGAAAAACTAACTTCCCGGACTCGACAATAGGTGAAACTTTTCTGAATTCCTTAAAACATCACATTACAACATTATCATAAACCTTTGTGGTCTAATTAACCTAAAACATATAGTTTACGGGATTTATGAAACACCCCATTTTGACCCGTTTACATTCTCTATTGACCCATTTACCTTCATTCATTTACAAGACCTTATAAAGGACATTGACACTTGACATTTGACACTTACAAACCATTTTACTTCACTTGGGGGTTCGACATCAATTCGAGCTCGGTATCTAGTACTAAGCTTTATACATACGTTCACTTATATCTATTCATTGCCTCCACATTTGACATCTTACCAAACGCTTTACTTCCTTTTCTTGCACCTACAAAACATTATACAACTAAGCCGTAAGCATTACGCTTAGTAAGTAAACGGTAATAACATGACATTACACATCATTCGATCACATATTCATCATTATCATTCATCATTAGTCCATAGGACCACATTCATCATTTTTAATCACATTACACATTAAACATTACTTCACATCATACAAATCATCACATACCTTAAATGGGTCAACTTAGACTTAACCTTCACTTTGGCTAGCTTTACCAAATAGCTTCTAATCTATTCTTAATCCAAGCTTATTAACCAAACTTCCCAAACTTTCATAGCATCATCCACATAACACACTTATGATGAAATCAATATAATGACACATTATGACCGATTTACTTACCTTAAATCTAAGCCAAGGACATCAAGAACATCATCATCATCATCATCATCATTTCATGTTATCCTTCCTAAACCATAATTTTACATATTAAATTCATACAACCCATAACTTCTCAATTTCATCCTTAATCATTATATGATCATATCTTGATCATATGATGAAATCCCCAATTTCCTTACACTTATTCATCAATTAACCTTAACCCATGCCATTAAACATCTTGATTCTTGATTAGAACCATAATTACCCAAAACCTCCAATTTAGGTCTATGAACCTTAACTCTTAATTCATCAATTAATCAATAATTAAAGGTTACTTACATTGTAAAATCATTGCTAGGGACCTATCTTTTGAATTGGGACGCTTAGGCATCATCATGGATCATCATGTCTTTCTTGTTCTCCCTCCTTTTTCTCTTTTAGCTCGACACTCACACACATACAAGACCAAAATAGAGAAGTCTGGAATGCCAGGGAAATTTCTAGGATATATATTAGTTGGCACTTTGGCCAATTGGCACCTTAGGTCCCTTAAGTCTTATTTCCATTAATTTAGCCACATCAACTAATAAAGGTTATTTAATACTTAACAACTTTAGTCCTTCAAATCATATTTTTTATAAATATGACACATTATATTTTCTACTTCCATTTTACATATGCATTGACTTATAGTTTAACTATCGGGTTTGACTAACCATTCGCGTAACGTCTTCAAACTTACAAAAGTCATAGTCAAACTCATCCTACGACATTATCGTAAATAAATACTTAAAAATTAGTTTTGGGGTGTTACATTAGCAAGCTTAAGAAAAGATCACCCAAAAATAACACAAGGCTCCACATCATCTTCCTTCGGAATAGCAAGTTTTTCTCATACTTCAAATCATTTACGCCGTCAAAAGCGTCTAACCCCTCCATAAAACATAGGGTTATTACCGTTCACGCACTTCTTCACTCTCCATCCTATAGAACGTGTAAGCTTTAGTTTCCTTCTTTTTTCCATTATCGGTCGTGTCCAAATAATCAAAGCCACTCCACTCTCCTTCACTTTCAATCATATCATTTAGGGTCACATTTTGATTCTCATTAATGAACATTCGTCCTAAGCTCGTATGTGGATCCATTTCTAACTTTAGCCAAGACAACATCAAAGTAAACATTAGTATGTTAGTCCCAATAAAACTAAATGATATTTTACAGTCAAGTATCCTCAATAAACATTTGTGGATCAATAAACGGATTGGTTTAAGCATTATGAACAAGATTTTAAGGTTCTGTGAAGTTCTAGGTGAAATAGTTCGGCGCACTTTCAAAAAAGTATGGTGTACTTAGCCTGTGTTTTTGAAAAATATCACGACAACCGGCGCACTTGGGAAAAAGTGCGCCGTACTTTGGCATTTTCCAGTTTTAGTTTTTATAAAACGATAGATATTCAGTTTAGCAATCATTGTAAACACATTTTTAAGATCAGGTTTAACATAAATATCATCAATAGATTTCATTATCAATGAAAACATCACATAACTCATCACGACACAATTTTCATCATAATTTTTAATTTTCACTTTAATATGGTTTTTACAATTTGTAAGTGTGTTCATATACTCAAATAACATGTAATAGCAGACAATAGGCACGACAGAATAGCAAGTTTCACTCAGAAGCAAGTCATAAGTCATGAAGCAAATTCGATCATAAATTACATATTTTTTGATTTTTAGTTTAATACGTCTTTTATCATTTCTAAACATGTGAAGACATTCATATAACAATAAGCAGAATATAAGTATAACAGAACTAATAATAAGCATCAGTTTAAGCATAACAAAACTAAAAAGCAAATATTTTGGTTTTTTTATTTTAATGTACGAAATGTACAAACGCAAAAATCCAACTAGCAAAATTACATAGAAGGCAATCCTCATGTTCTCAACAGTGAATTTAGATATTAAAAAGTTTTGGGGGTTGTTTAGATTCGATTCGAAATCATTTTTGAATTTTTTCACAAAGTGCGGCGCACAATGTTGCGAGTGCGGCGTACTCTCAGTACCAGAAACGTTTTTTTGTTCAGTTTGCCAGAAAACTGTACGGCGGGGGTGGTAAAATTATGCAAAATACTCAGAAAACTTAAAAGCAACAAAAAGCAATCCCTGGCAGCGGCGCCAAAAACTTTGATGCGTTATAAAAGCTTTAAATTTATAATTACTAGTTTGTCCGATTAAATCACTAACACACGGGAAAAGTATACCCTTTCGTTTGTAATTTAGTAACGGTAAGACCAAGTCGTTCCACGAGATTTTTATGCTTTATAGTTAACATATTTTGCAGAAAACATCCTTAGATTGTCACTATCCAAAGACTTTAGATTTTTGATTATAAAAGACAAGAACTCTAAATTATCGGTTTTGTAAACAAGATGATTAAAACATGTTTGTTTAGGCTGAGAAACATGACGTAAACATATACACGGATAGAGATGCGCGCATAAACAAGGTATATAGGCAAGAGATGACAGGTAATCATTCAAGCAAATATCTATTTAATATGACAAGAAATCCTTTCGGCCTCTAATTCTCAATATATCAAATGCATAAAGATAGGTTTGTGGTTGGTAATATAAAAAAGCATACTCTCCCAATCAAGTTCGTTAGACATGAGATTATGCATTAAACATAATTATACTTAGGTTTTTTTTGAAAGGCTGGGATAACATTAAAATCCGGCTCCAAGGAGGAGAACGAGCAAAAGCAACAAAAGTATATACAGAAGAGATAAACAAGAGCCTAAACAAGACAAAGCTCTAAACCCAAAAACCCAAGAAACTAAATAAAATTACAAAAAAAATCATAAGGCCGAGAGATCCAATAGTTCCAAGAAGCAGACTTCGAAGTACATCGAGCAGTGATTCAAGTTTTAGTAATTCTCTGGATGAGAGGGAAAACATCCTCATTTCTAACCTTATCAGCCTCATCCGAAGAGGCGTTAATCATTTTATTCCTCCGCTTCCAAATCGCCCAAATAGAGACTTGAAAAACCCCGTTAATGATTTTTTTCAGCTTCGAACATCGGTATGTATCAATATTACCCAACGCAATATCCAACACCGAAAAGGAATGGAACGAAACATGTGGCGGAAGATGCCACCAACTCCACACCTTTCTCCAAATAAGGGAGACATGTAGGCAGCTGATCAGACAATGTTCCAAGTCCTCGTCAAAGTTGTTACAAAGAGGACAGGAGACGGAGGCTATAGGGACTCCATGAGCCAGAAGATTCAAACGAGTATGGAGTTTATTTAGAGAAGCTCGCCATACATAAGGTTAACACCTAATTACCATAGACAAACAACGCGAAATTCAATCAAACTAATAGAGCCTTTCGATCTAATTCTACTACAATGGAAAATCAAACAATAACCAATTATCTTAGCATAACAATATCGAGCATACAACTTATATAATGACAAGCATATATCCATAACATATATTCACATCACATTTTCCAATTCGCCCAAACAAACATATCAAGACTACTCCATAATCACAGGAATGAAGCACGTAATAAACTTCATGAAATCAGTAGAAATCATATTAAAAGGATACTAGAATTATACCAAAGTTTCACAAGCACAAATGCGTTTACATGAGTTTTCCCAAACGAAAACTTATACTACAACCCAAGCAACTAATCCAACCATATAACTCATCTGTCATGGAAGCTAAGTAATCGGAAGCAACTCCAAATTCATCCAAGTATGGTGATTACAAGAGAGATAGGATTAACTTGATGTCAGTTCATCCTACTTCTTAATTTCTTTCTTTTGATTCTTGATTGTGTTCTATGATTCCTCCAGGATTTGGTAATGTTTAAATAGACTCTAGGACTACTCCAAAACGTGGGAGAGAAGGGTAGTAGAGTATTTGATCAGTCCCTCTTCATTGCAAGGTGTAATGATAAGTAAATTCGTAACTGCAGGTGAAAAGTGCATCGCACTTCGCTGTACTTTGCTTTGAATTAATTGTATATGCCCGCTTAACAAGTACGCCGCACTTCCTTAGAAGTGCGCCGCACTTGACCTCTTTTCCTTTATTTTCTCTTTAAGTCCTTCTTATTAACGGTCGTTCATGCATCTAACGAACATTCTTTACTTTTCCAACCCTCTTCGCTTCGTTTATTCATGCAACAACTATTACTCAAATAAGTATCTAAAGACGTAATTATTTATATAATTATATAGATAAATAGCATAATCGTGAGGGATATTTTATGTATATTTAGAGCGTTATCATTTATCCTTTCTTCAAGATCATCCAACTCCTTAATTCCTGTTAGCTTTCATTTTTTATCTACAATGATAGCAAAAAAACATACATAAGAGAGAGTCAATTGGGTCAATCTTATAGCAGAACAATGCAACACAATGTAAACTAACCTTTCATAATTCTTTTCCCCTTTCCTTTGTGATCTACAAATATAGCAAAAGGTCAATACATAAGAGAGGGTCAATAGGATCAAATATCAGAAAAAAATGCATTTTTTGTACACTTATATATACCATTCAACTTTCCCTTTCCTTTATCATCTACAATGATAGCAAAAAGTCAATACATGAGAAAGTGTCAAATGGGTCAATCTTATAGCATAAAAATACAAAACAATGCCATTGATTGAAAAAAACTAAGGCTACACCAAATGAATGATCCAAATGACATAATAAGTTATAAAAGAAAACCTATCTAGATTATTATACTCAAAACAAAACATTCACCTATGCACTCTATCTAGATTTATAAACAAGCAAATGAAACACGAAAATACTTATAAAACATTCAACAAACCACTCACCTCTAACCATTTTGATTAATCGATGTAGGTTTTTGTTGGCAATTAGGGTTCTTAATAATTGGGCGGTTTTTTGTGCAAATGACTTTTGGTTGTCAGGCTGCTTTGTATTTTGATCATATATGCGAAAGTTGTTTTTAAAATATTGAAAAGATGGTCCCTGAGGTTTCTTATGAAAGTGGTTGGACTAAAATGCCCCCATGTTAACGTCCAATTGGATGGAAAATCGGTCAAAGGATCGGTCAACCCAATTTGGACAACCACATGGACCATTGGTGTAATTAAATGCGTTTTAGGACCATACATGCAATTTCGTGTAAACCACAAGGACAAAACATGTAATTAACTCTATAGTAAATAACAAGTTTATGCCTTGTCCAAGTTTAGCCCTCGATCGTTCATGACGCACATCCTTTAGTCCATAAAATTAAATAAGAAGTTAGCACTTTTAGTCCCTGGAGTTAGAACTCCTTGGCGTCCAAGGGACTAACTACAGCGTAGTCATAACGATCCAACTACGCCGTAGTTGTGACACCAGTTTAATACATCCACATCACGTTGAAAGCTACGACGTAACTCCAACGACTTGGTTACGCCGTAGTTCTTCTTAAACATAAAATCTTCCTCCAAATAATGATTGGCTACGACGTTGCCATAAGGGTCCAACTACGCCGTAGTTGTCTCCAAAATAAGGTTTTCATGTATTTTGTCATTTTTGCCATTATCCGCTTCTTTTCCGTTCCAACGCCTTAATTATCCTAAACCTGTAATATGAACGAATTAAATACCAGATTCATATAAAAATAATATAAAACAAGGCAATAAACATGAGAATTTGATATAGAAAAGTATTAAACATTTGATGTTATCAATAAGCTGACTTATTTTAGCAGCTTAAGTCCCTAAAAGCCCTTACAAACCCTTTCCCAAACACACCCATAGAGGCTAGAAGTTAACAAACAACAAAAGATGAGCTTATAAAACACGAGTCGAAAACCACATAAGCCACTATATATATGGGTATGTTTGGCGCAATGGGCTGGGGCTGGGGCTGACGCTTTTCTTTTTAGAACGGCGCTGAAGCTTATATTATAAGCCGAAAGCTGCTATTTGGCGGATTAGTTAGAGCTGAAGCTTAATGCAAAATCTCATAAAATACATCAAATCAGATTCACATATATTTTCAGCTTTTCGTGATAATCTCTTATATTTTGAAGGGTATTTAAATAATTTGACTAACTATAGGTCTTCATAAGCCTCTTTTTAGTTTGGGCTTATGATGGCTAGTGAGTTATAAAAACATCCATAAACATGTGTGATAAATGAAGCTTATCTTAAAAGTTTAAGCCGCATAAGCTCTTTGCCAAACATGGTCATAACCTTAAACAAACACCTTTAAACGTTAATTAAGGTTGGAGTTGTTGGTAGACCCGAGCCAAGGCGTTTAAATGGGTCAAAAATGATCCTTATCAAACCAACATCTCAAGACCGACCACAGAATTAATATAGTATATCTATACACTACACAGTCAAACAAATTCTTTCTTTGTTTCTTGGCTTACGTCATCTCAACCGCCATTAACACCATCATCATCATCACCACTATCATCTACTAAGTACTAGGTATAACCTTCATCCCTTACAAAAAATAAATAAATTATATTTATATTTTATAATTCGTGTCCTTCCAGGCCCTAATTATCAGGTTTTTATTTTATCCGATTTGTTCTATTATTTGATTTGACTGTTGAATACGGATCTGAACCATGGTGTCATATTTACTAGTTTAATTATTTGTATATTTATTATTACAAGTTTTATATGCAAGAGTTAAAGTAATAAGATTAAAGATATAACACGTTTTTTTGTTGTTTTATGCTAAACATGATACTCTTTTTTTTAAATATTTTTTTCTGCTTTCTTTTAAGCAAAAACAGTTATGGAACTAGATGTTGATTTGTTGTGTATACATATATTGTGAGATAGTTTAGTTGCCATTCAAAAACAAAAGTTACGAAACTATGGGGTGTCCCACGGTGTCACCGATTGAATTATTTTGTCCTAGTGTTATTTTTCGTAAGAAAAAACTCCCATTTTGCATAATTGCACCCGGTTCCAAAAAAATTGTGCCCTTTAAATCCGGGTTCCGTCACTCTATGCAGGTAAGGAGCTGCTTATTTCATATTACTTTTAATCACAATTAGTATTTACTATCACATTCAATCTAGAATCTTTACTAAATGCATAACATTTTTTTTAATTATCGACTATTATTGCATATTTTACAAAATAAGCAAATTTCTATAAGTACTTATTTTTAAGCAGAGAAGCAGGAAAAAAAAACCCTCTTTAAGGGATTGTAAATATATATTTTTTACTGGATTTTGCATGCATCTGTTCCTGTATTGCGGGTGACACTAGATAAATTTCTCTTCCTAGATTTGTTTAAACTGACGTTGATATTTTTGACGCTGAAAATGGGATAAGAATAAAAGGGAATGTGCATTTTCGGTAACAGGAGTTCACGATTGGTTGGAACATAAGTTACTTGTCGCGCTGGTAACTAGTTACTAGAGATTAGGATTAGGAATCTTTATATCTGTGTAATGCATATGTTCCTTTTGTATGACGTACTGAAGGAATCTTATTACATATTTACATACTAATTCCTGCTGTGCTGGTAATTAGTTGCTAGACATGTCTATCGTAGTTACTGTTAGGAATCTTAATGACAAGACTACAATACTAGTGATGGATTTCGATTTATGTTTGTGGAACAAAGATATTCTTCCATATGACATGGCAGAAGAAATGTAAATGATAGTGAACCGAAATTTTTATCGCTAAAACCCTTGTGGATATTCAACGTATAATATAAGAAAAAAATTCGCAATTTTCCCAAAACTTTCTGCTTTCTTGAACACGGTTTTTTGACAGAAAGCTAAATTCTTACTTTTGTTTTGCTCACAAGTGAAGAAGATCAGAAAAGAAAATAAAAGAAAAGAAAAGATGAGAAGTACAAGCTTATCCTTACTTTATGAAAGAAAAGGCTATGCATAAGGGTGGTTTCGTGATTATTATAATCTAGTGTTTATTTCTTCTATTTGTTTCTTCACTTTTCCATTTTTGGAATTAAATCCATATTTGTTTTTGGTAAAAACATAGAGACAAGGGAATTTTACTTTATCTCAAATTTCTGTCGTACTCTCATGTTCTTGTCTTTATTCAAAGAGCAAAGACACATGATGTATGGCAGGAGGGTCTTTGCTAAACATCTTATCATCCTTGTTTGTTGGGTAAAGGGTTTTAACCCGGCAAATGTAATACTCCATCATCCGTGTTGGCTGTCATATCATTAGCTTTTATGTCTATCATTAGTTAATCATCATCTCCATATTTTCTCTTTCTGTTATATATTCCTTTGTTTCTTTGCTAAATAAGTTTCTCACCGGTGGTCTTCATATTCATTTGGTTTTTGGCCGAGATTATTCATCGTTCTTCTCATCTCATGTGAGCATATGGAACATAATTTTTGTGATAGAAATTTGGTTGAGTTAACCAGCACGTGATTTTTTATGTCCGTATATGATTCTTATGCCGCGTATGAAGATATCCATTCTTAATGGTTAGTTTTTATGTTCCTGACATGGAAGATGCTTTAAGCATTTTTTTTTCTTCTTTTCAGGATTTGAAATTTAAAAAATGAGAAGATTATGCTCCATTTACCTCCAATCATTAATTGATTCTGCATTAGGTGTTAAGATTTGACCGTTATCAATCTTTACTTGTCCTTGAATAGTAGATGCTTCAATCCCTACAATATTTAAAGTTTGTACGACTATCGAGTGAACAACAAACTTTTTTTATTCTACTTCTAATTGTGTGTGATTGCTTTATTAGGTATAATGCTCTACAGACTTATTGGTCATTTATAGGAGATGCTCGAGGATTAGGTAACTAGTATAAGATTCTTGGTTATATTTACCAAGTTGCTAAAGGAATCATTTAAAACACAATATTCCCACTGCTTCAGAATAATTGTAGCCCCTTCCTTTTCGTCTCACCTGGGATATATGCCCTCCTGTTCTTGAGACACACCGGTTGAATGTGGGTTGTGACTGGATTTTGTACTTCATGATAGACCCTAACGCTTTTGGGGTCTGGGTCATCAGTGGCGGAGCTAGACTAATTTTCTTAGGAGGGTGATACGAACCTATCCCATACTAGGCTCGTATCGGTTCATAAGTCCAAGTGTAGAACTCACTCAAAAAGCTAGCTTGTTTGAGGAGGGGACACCTAGACATTATAAACCATCAACCAATCCCATACTTGACCGATGTGGGATCATAACAGAGGGCCGAAGTGTAAATTATAAAACTTGGGAGGGCCAATTCATCATTTATTTTTTAAAATTAAAGTTTACAATGTAAATCGTTCAGTAGTACAAGGGTATTTTATGTAAATACAAAAAAGTTAAGGGGGGCCGTAGCCCTCTCCAGCCCTCAAATGGCTCCGCCTATGTGGGTCATGTATATATTTTTACAAAACGACACTTGAGTGTCTTTGCCATTTGCTTATTGACTCATATCTTGTAATTTTAACCAGTGTCAAAATATGAGATTTGAACTTTGGATGTCTATGGACGAGTCATGAGTGTACAAGTCTTTATTTGTTGAAAAGACACTTGATTTGTTTGACCTAAATTGATATTTGACCCTGATAACAGGATAAGAGTAAAAGTAACATGTAATTTGAGTGAGGTTACTAAACACAGATAGTTGGAACAAAAGTTACTTGTTGTGCTGGTAACTAGTTGCTAGACATGGTATCTTAGTTACAACTGGGAATCTAAATGACGAGGGTTCACATTAGCTGTCCTAGGATGGACTTTGTTTTATATCTGTAAAACGAAGATGCTCTTTTGTATGATTTGGTGGAAGAAATCGTTAAGTATGTTAGTTACACTAAAAGAAAAAGAAAAAAAAAGTTAGCGAAAGAATATACGAGGTTTTGTCTCTTTTGTACAAGGGGTTTAAGACGTAAAGCAAAATTCTTCTCTCTTGTTCATAAGGGAAGAAGAAAAGATCAGAAATACAAACTTATCCTTACTTTTTGAAAGAAAAGACTACTTGCAAGGGTGGTTTTGTTATTATCAAAATCTAGTGTTCATGTCTTCTTATTTTCTTCAGTTTTCCGTTTTTGGAATTAAATTTTATTCGTTTTTTGTTAAGGGGAATTTCAATATATATCCCTCCCTGTATGAAAAATTACATATATATCCCTATATGAATAATTACATATAAATTCCTGTATGAATAATTTCATATACATCCCTCCCTGTATGAATAATTACGGCAGAAGAAATTTAAATGATGCATAGTGAATGTAATTTTTTTATCAAATTATAGTGTTCATGTCTTCTTTTTTATTTTCTTCAGTTTTCCGTTCTCAGAATTAGATTTTTATTCCTTGTTAAAAACATAGAGACAAGGGAACTTTGCTGTATCTTTAATTTCTGTCATATTCTCATGTTCTTGTCTTATTCAAAGAACAAAAGGGTGGCCTTTGGTAAACATCCCATCATTCTTGTTGGTTGTCATCTCGTCAGATTTTATGTCTACCGTTAGTTAATGATCATCTCCGTATTTCCTTTCTGTCATATATTCTTTCATCTCTTTTCTAAATAAGTTTCTCACCGGTGGTCTTCATATTCATTTGGTTTGGTCGACTTTATTCATCGTTCTTCTCCTTTCTAAGTAAGCGGACGGGACATAATTTCTGTCAATAAATTTGGTGATTTTTATCAATCCGTATATGATCTTTATGCCAGGTATAGAGATGTCAGCTTAACGGTTGATTTTTCATGTTCCTGACACACAGATGCTATAAGTAATTTTTATTTTCAGGATTACTTTTTTTAAAGAGTGGTCAAGTGAATAGATATTCTATGTTACATCCAATTATTTAATGATTCTTCATTAGGCGTTAGGATTTGACTGTTATCAATTTTTTCAGATCCTTGAACAGTAGATGCGTTAAACCCTACATGCTCTCTTCTCCTATTGCTAATTTGCATATCTAAAGTTTGCATGACTATTGAGTGAACAACAAGCTTTTTGTGATTGCTTTATTAGGTATTATGCCCTCACAGACTTATTGGTCATTTATAGGAGATGCTTGAGCATTAGGTAACTAGTAAAATATTCCTACTTATATGTATCAAGTTGCTATAGGAATCATTTTAAACGCACAGTATTCCCACTGCTTCAAAATAATTGTAGCCCCTTCCTTTTTGTTACACCTGGGATATATGCCTTTCTGTTTGACACATAGGTTGAATATAGGTTATGACTGGATTTTGTACTTCGTAATAGGCCCCATTGCTTTTGGGGTCTGGGTCATGTATGTATTTATAGAAAACGACTCTTGAGTGACTTTATCATTTGCTTATTGACTCATATCTGGCAATCTATCAACCAGTGTTGAACTATGAGATTTAAAGTAAGGTTGAGTGTGCGTGTCTTTCTTTGTCGTGGATAACACTTGATTAGTTGCTTTTATTTAGAGCTTGTTTAAACTGAAATTGATTTTCGACACTTAACGACTGGATAGGAGTAAAGTAATGTGTAACTTCAGTGACAAGAGTAACCACAATTAGTTGGAACAAAAATTACTTGTTGAGCTGGTAACAAGTTGCTAGACATGGCATCTTAGTTACGATTGGGAATCTAAGTAGCGAGAGTTCACATTAGCTGTCTTATGATGGACTTTGTTTTATATCAGTAGAACGAAGATGTTCTTTTGTATGATGTGGCGGAAGAAATTGTAATTATGCTGGTTGCACGGAAAGGAAAAAAAGAAAACTTATTGAAAGAATATTGGAGGTTTCGTCTCTTTTGTGCAAGGGTTTAAGACGTAAAGCTGAATTCTTTTCTCTTGTCTTGTTCATAAGGGAAGAAGAAAAGATCAGAAATACAAACTTATCCTTACTTTTTGAAAGTAAAGAGTACGTGCAAGGGTGGATTTGTAATTATCGAAATCTAGTGTTCATGTCGTCTTTTTTTTCTTCAGTTTTCCGTTTTCGAAATTAAATTCTTATTCGTTTTTTGTTAAGGGGGAATTTCATATATATCCCTCCCTGGATGAATAATTACAAATATATTCTTTGCAAGAACATAAAGACAAGGGAATTTTACTTTATCTCTAATTTCTGTCATACTCTCATGTTCTTGTCTTATTCAAAGAACATGGACACATGATGTATGGAAGGATGGCCTTTGCTATACATCACATCATCTTTGTTGGCTGTCATCTCGTTATTTGACCATCATCTCCATTTTTTATTGTGTCCGTTATATGTTCCTTTATTTCTTTTCTAAATAAGTCTCTCACCGGTGGTCTTCATATTCATTTGGTTTGGCTGAGATTATTCATCGTTCTTCTCCTTTTTAATTAAGCGGATGGGACATAATTTCTGTAATATAAATTTGGTTGTGTAAATAACCTGCGATTTTCTTCTATCCCTATGTTATCTTTAAGCCGAGTTTAAAGATGCGACTCTTAATGGTCGATTTTCCTGTTCCTGACCCTGACCCTGAGATGCTTTAAGCATTTTTATCTTTCCTTTTCAGGATTACTTTAACTGAGAATTGGTTAAGTGAATAAATTATGTTCTACCTTACCTCTAATCATTAAACGATTATTCATTAGGCCTTAAGATGTGATCGTTATTTTATCATTTCATGGTTTTGAACATTATATGCTTTAACCCCTTGATCTTCTCTTCTCCTATTGCTGATTTCTAGATTTTAAGTTTGCACGGCTCTTGAGTGAATAACAAATCTTCATTATTCTACTTCTAATTATGTATGATTGCTTTTTAGGTATAATACTTTACGGACTTATCAATCGTTTATAAGAGATGCTTGAGCATTAGGTAACTTGTACAATATTCCTGGTTATATTTACCAAGTTCCTTAATGAATCATTTAAAACACACAGTATTCCCACTGCTTTCAGAATAATTGTAGCCCCTTCCTTTTCGTTACAGTTGTTCTTGAGACATATAGGTTGAATGTGGGTTGTGACTGGATTTTGTACTTCATAATAGACCCAATCGCGTTTGGGGTTCTGGGTCATGTATATATGTTTAGAAAACGACACTTGAGTGACTTTGTCATCTGCCTATTGACTTCATCTGGTACTGTAATTCTATCAATGACTGTCGAACTATGAGATTTGAACTATGGATGTCTATGGATGACTGTAGGTGTCTTTATTCGTTGTGGATATCACTTGATAGTTACTGTAATCAGATCTTGTTTAATGGAAATTGATGTTTGACTGTGACAACCAGATCAGAGTAAAGTAATGTGTAACATGAGTGACAAGAATAATCACAAATAGTTGGAACAAAAGTTACTTCTTGTGCTGGTAACGAGTTGCTAGACATGGTATCTTAGTTACGATTAGGAATCTAAATGACGAGAGTTCACACCAACTGTCATATGATGGATTTTGTTTTAAACGAAGATGGTTCTCTTGTATGATGTGGCTGATTAAATCCTAATTATGTTACTCACACAAAAAGAAAGTAAAAATTAGAGAAAGAATATTCTAGGTTTTGTCTCTTTTGTACAAGGGTTTACAACAGAAAGTTAAATTCTTTTCTTCTCTTTTGTTCGTAAGTGAAGAAGAAAAGAAAGTACTGATCAGAAGTACAAACTTATCCTCACGTGAAGTAAGCAAAGACTATGCACAAGGGTGGTTACGTAATTATCAAAATCCAGTGTTCATGTCTTCTATTTTTTTCTTCTGTTTTCCGTTTTCAGAATTGAATATTTAAAGGGATGTGTTCTATTATTCGTTTTCGATTAAAACATGAAGACAAGGGAGTTTTACGTTATCTCTTATTTTTGTCGTAGTCTCATGTTCTTATCTTATTCAAAGAACAAAGACACATTATGTATGGAAGGATAGCCTTTGTTAAACATCCCATCATTCTTGTTGGTTGTCATCTCGTTAGCTTTTATGTCTACCGTTAGTTAATCATCATCTCCAGTTTTTTCTTCCTTCTGTCATATATTCCTTTATATCTTTTCTAGATTAAGTTACTCACTGGTGGTCTTCGCATTCACTCGGTTTGGCCGAGACTATTGCGTGTTCTTCTTCTCTTTATTAAGTAAGCCAATGGGACATATTTGTGGTTAAAATTTGGTATAGTAAGCAACACGTAATTTTCATTGATCCCTATATGATCATTCCGAGCTTAAAGATGTGACTCTTAACGGTCGATTATCATGTTCCTGAGATGCTTAAAGCATTTTTCTTTTTCTTTTCAGGATTACTTTATCTGAAATTTGGTCAAGTGAATAGATTATGCTCTTTGTCACCATAAATATTAAATGATTTTTCATTAGGGGTTAAGATTTGACCCTTGTCAATCTTTTGATTTACTAGAATAGTAGATGCTCAAACCCTGCAGGTTCTCTTCTCCTGTTGCGGATTTCCAAATATTTAAGTTTGCTTGACTCTTAGTGAATACAAGCTCTTCTTTATTCTACTTCTGATCATGTGTGCTTGCTTCAGTAGGTAGGGTTCTGTACGCTTATCTGTTATTTAGAAGAGATGCGTTGAGCATTTGGTAACTAGTAAATATTCCTGACTATATTTTCAAGTTGCTAAAGGAATATATTTAGACACACGGTATTCCCACTGCTTCAGAATAATTGCAGCACCTTACTTTTCGTTACACCTGGGATATATGCCTTTTTTTCTTAACATTACAAATCAAATTAACTAACATGCGAAAAAACAGTTATAAGTGACACTGAGCTTGGCTTTCAGCTACTGTTTTACTTGTGTCATATGCTTAGACTTAATCGAGTTTTGCGGTACTTCTTAGAGGCCAAAGGGCCAATACTGCAACCTAGGTAGGATTTTTCTTCATATGAATGAGAAGGCAAGTGTCATGATTCTATTGGTTAACTTGGAATTTGAAATGTTACTAACACAATACAAATAATAATCTTGTGATTGCAGAATACTTTTTCATTTCGAGTCTGAGATTCTGTGACGAGCAATGTCAAGTGGGGGTAATACACACTGGTGCTACCAATGCCAGCAGCCAGTCCGGCTTCGGGGTCGTAATCCCGTTTGCCCATATTGTTCTGGTGGATTTGTTCAAGAACTAAGTGAGGTGGTCGAGCCTGGACAACATGGCATGGGGCCCACACATGCACACGAGCCTTCAGATTATGGGTACATGGAATCGTTTCCAGACCCTAGAAACAGAATCATGGATGCTTTTGCTGAGTTGATAAGACAAAGAATGGCCGGTAGAAACCCTAATTTTGACATTAGAAGGAGATCCGGACTCGTCCCTGAACACGGTGTTGTTCCATGGTTCATATTTGATGGTCAAAATCCCGCTCGAATGTCTGCAAACGATAGGTTTGAGTTCTTCTTTAACGGGGCACCGCCAGGTCCAAGACGGTCTAATGTCAGTAATATCTTTATGGGTCCCGGGTTACAAGAACTGATTGAACAACTTACAGTGAACGATGGTAGACAGGGTCCACCTCCAGCAACCAGATCAGCTATCGACTCTATGCCCACTATTAAAATTACAAACAGGCACCTTAATACTGATTCTCACTGCCCTGTTTGTAAAGATAAATTTGAGTTGGGAACCGAGGCTAGGCAAATGCCTTGTGATCACATTTATCATTCGGGTTGTATTGAGCCGTGGTTGGTTCAGCATAATTCTTGTCCCGTGTGTCGTGTGGAGCTGCCAGCTCAGGGTACAACTAGGGGAAGCAGCAGTAGTGGTGATGGTCGTGGCGATGAAGAGAATGGCGGACATGGTAGGGGAAGGAGGAACCCCTTATCATTTTTGTGGCCTTTTCGTTCGTGAACTGAGACGGGTAGCAAAAAAGTATAATTACTATTGGTAAGTTTTCTGTCTGCTTTGCATCAATTGAATCGTGGAAGTTGGTTTGGGTTTTTTATCTGTATGTTTTTATATATATATAATGGTAAATCATATGTAACCCATGTAAATGGTCATAAGCATGTCCTTTTTAGACTCAAATACTGAAATCGATAGCGTTCTTGTTATGATTACTTGTACTTGCCGCGTTGAAAGCTGCTTATTGCCCTGAACCGGAAATTGCAGCTTTGTTCAAGGGAATGAACTTTTGATTATTATGCATCCTTTTCTTGAGACATAGGTTGGATGTGGGTTAAGTGATGGTTTACACCTTAAACTAGTACCGATGGCACTATCGTAGCATCGTAAATGTTGATCTTCTGGCTCAAAATGGTAAAAAATCACCACCTTAACTATAATGGCATTGTATACGCATGATAAGCCGAGTGACTTTATAGGAACGGTAGATTGTAACCAACTGCGCTTCAAAGTTCAGAACGTCAAGTTTTTTTCATGCTAGAACAAGAGACCTCCACTCTGACCGATTCAGACATTTGATCTGGAGTGTTTTTTGTTTCAAATTGCGATCTATGTTTGAATACCTTCTCATCCACGCCGGACAACGGAATTAAAAAAAAGTTGCTTGATAGTTTGCTATATTTCATTGCAAATAAGTTGCTTGATAGTTTGCTATATTTCATTTGCTAGAAACAAGGGAAAAAAATGGTGAATCATTGTATGTCTTGTGTTTGTTTCAAATGAGGTTTGTAACCCTCGCGGAGCAGGAGACTAACTTTGAAATTGACCGATAAACCTAAGGATTATTTTCGTAAATTGTTTATGATTTTTTTTACAGAAATAACCCCAAAGACTAACTTTGCAATGGACCGATAACCCTTAGGATTATTTTTGTACAGTGTGGTTTTATTATTTTATTACGCCGAGAATCGTGTACTTTTTGAAATGTGTGTGGCCATTCCAAGGATCGCTGTTTAGTATATATATAGAATCCGGATCGATTGAGAAGGTTTTTATTTTGAGAAGATTGAGAAGGTTTTCAAAAATGATAGATTTTGTAACTTTGATTCAAGTTTTCAAGCGTAAAACTCATTTTAATGTGATTATAATCCAAAATGTGTAAAAAAAATCCGAATCAATGTTAAAAATCTCTTGATTTTGCGATATAAGTACAATACTGAATCATCTATACAAATTTAATGAACCATTGCCATAACTCAATTTTGCTCAAACGTAGATTTCTCAATCTTCTCAAAATAAAAACAGGATGCATCTCCTCTTGAAATTCTATCTCCTTTTAAAAATGTGTGGCTATAATTCCTTCTTATTCTTCTTATTTTAGTTTTTCTTCTCACTTGATCCCTTCCCTATATATATATATATACTAGTTACGTAACCCGCCTAACGGGCGAGTTTGTTTCATAACTCTTTTTTGTCGTTTAGTTGTAATGGATTTTGTGTTTGTGTTAACATAAATTCTTAATTCCTTTTTTTTGTTTCATTATATATAGTATGACATATAGTCGTCCGTGAACACTGTATTTATTAAAAGGAAACCAAACTTTGATGTGTATGCCCAACGGACAGGTTCGGTTCATGCATGTTTTTTGAAGACAATTTTTTGTTTGTGTTAACATAAAATCTTCATTCCTCTTTTTCGTTTCATTATTAATAGTGTTACATATTGCTGCCCGTGTTAGAATATCGTTTTTGTTAATAGCAAACCAATCTTTGATAGTGTTTGCTCAACGGACGATTTCGGTTCATAAATTTTTTTTGAAGACAATCTTTGACGTTTAGATGTAATGTTTTTTGTGTTTGTATTAAGTTAAAATCATGTTTGACTTTTAGTAATTAGAACTCATCTTAGGAAGGACGATCAATTGCATAAACAATATAACTATCGCAAAAGATATGACAAGTCTAATTTCACATGTCTATAGTCTGACCTTTAAATTTAATAACACAAATGTTTAATTAACCATCTCCACCTCGTCGTGCTAGAAGCCGCAATCGTAATTATAGCAGGAGCCGTAGCTACGGTTTAGTTTTACATTATTGTCCCTCAACTATAACTGATTAAATAAATACATTCACATTACACATATTTGAACTTAACCATGGACAATATTTTTTAGAAAAATCCAAAAATTAAAAAAAAATCCGAAAATTAAAAAAATCCGAAACTTAAAAAAAAATTAAATCCGAAAATTTTAAAAAATCCAAAAATTAAAGAAAATAATTATGGAGTATATCTTAATAATTATAGAGTATATATTTTAATATATTTTGAAGTATATCTTAATATATTTTTGAAGATTGTTTTTTTAAATATATTATTATAGTTTTGGATAATAAAACATAAATTGTGGCTTAGCTCAGTTGGTAAATTTAATTGGAACTTAACCCTAGGTCACAAGTTCGAACCTTGCCATGAACAATATTTTTTTTTAAATCCAAAAATTAAAAAAAAATCCGAAAATTAAAAAAATCCAAAAACAAATCCGAAAATTAAAAAAAAAATTAATTCGAAAATTAAAAAAAAAAAATCCGAAAATTTAAAAAAAATCCAAAAATTAAAGAAATTAATTATGGAGTATATTTTAATAATTAGAGAGAGGTTATATTGGATACCCTCCCTTTCTTGGATACTGGGGGACTAATCTCAGCCATTGATCTAAAAAAAATGAAATGTGGAGATTAAAAAGAATTTTTGTATTTAAAGAAAAAAAAAGCGGAAGGGTAAATTGGTAACATTACAATAATCCAGCTACACCACGCACGATCTCATTATTCACCGTCTTTTCATTTCAAAAACACACACTAAACACACACACAGTAATGCTCAATAATATATATATATATATATATATATTCTAGATAAAGATTAAATAAAAAGACAAATATCCTCCCGTGAAGAAGGATAAAAAAGATTTCTTTATAAAAAAGTTCTCAAAAAACTTCTGAAAAAAATCCACAAGTAATCGAGTATGTTGGTTCATGAAAAATTGTGAGGAAGTTTTTTTAAGTGCACTGCTTCTGTCAATAAAATTAAGAAAAAACGTTTATTGCTTAAATTACTTTTTTTGTGCATCAAAAATTCTTTGTAACCAACTTCTTTATGACTTTTGCATCAAAATTATAGCGCATGCATATTTTATTGGCGCAACAAACTATAAAAGTTGAAAAATTTTGTGCATCAAATTGTAATTTTTTTTTGTGCATTAAAAAACAAATGAAACATATATATATATATATATATATATATATATATAGAATCCGGATCGATTGAGAATGTTTTTTTTTTTGAACGACAACTTTATTAAAAAAACTTGCAAGGAGCTAGAAAGACATTACAAAGTTAAAAATCTATCATTTTGAATTATAGATTTTTAACTTTGATTCAAGTTTTTCACGCGTAAAACTCATTTTAATATGATTATAATTCAAAATGTGAAAAAAAATCGAATCAATGTTAAAAAATCTCTCGTGCAATATAAGTAAAATACTGAATCTTCTATACAAATTTAAGGAATCATTACCATAACTCGATTTTAGCAATGATTTGTGAATCAAATTTGTAAATAATGCAAACTTGAAGGTCAAATAAGAAACAATACAAAATCCAGATTCCTCTTTTCCCCATCTTGAACAAAACCCAGATTCATCTTTTCCATTTTTCACGATATTTCACACTTTTCTCTCTAATTTCACACACTAATATCACATACTAATTCATTTCTTCAGATCAATGGCGGCAAGTATCTCTATCTCACACACACAAACACAGTTTCACCTAAACACACACTAACGGTTTATTTTATTTATTTTCTCTAATCTTTGCAGAACTAATCGAATTCAGCTGCCACGTGTCACTCGCAATTCTGTTACTACTACATTTCACATTCGTTTCATCATTCCAGGCACTCTTAATTAATTATTACTTCGTATTTTATAAAATATTTGTATATAATTTATCAGGATACAAAAATAAAAGGCAAAGTTGGTACAAACAAGTAACGTGGTAGTATCTTGTAGATCTGATGTGAGTCTAGATTAGGTAACGAGCATAGTGTTTTAAGTGTCGAAAAGTGTATGTGTGCCTGTTTGTTTCTTATTGATGCAGTTGGTATAAAAGAATTAATGCAGTAGTTGTTTGTGTATCCGGTGTTAGTCTAGGGATGATAACGTGCAGTACTTTTTATATGTGAAATAATTGTATGTTTACGTGTTTGTTTTTAGTTAGGAAAAGGATCCTCTAAAGTTATGGTCAAACATGATTGATCATGTTAAGTTTATTGTGAGTGAAAATAAATAAGTGGGCTCATGATTTTTATTAATAGAAAAAGTTTTATACAATTAACTAATTTGTGATTGGTGAACATGATGTATCAGTTAGTATAAAGAAGTAAATCATTAGTGGCTTGTATATCGGATTTGAGTCTAGGATAAGTAACGCACAGAACGTTTTAGGTGTTGAAAAGTGTATGTGTTCATGTTTGTGTCTTAGTAATGCACCTTATCATCTGAAAAGTGTATGTTTTCATGTTCATGCTAGTAGAGAATTGTATATAATGTATGATTCTAGGTTACTTAATGCAGTTAGTATAAAGAATTATGCAGTAGAGAATTGTGTGTTATGTGGTATAATAAAAACCTTTTATGCAGTAGGTTACTTATATTTTTCATAGTTATGATTTAATTTAAAATGCGATTTTCATTTTTCCGAAAGTGATTGTCTGTGACTGATTATGTGTGTGATGTGGTTAGAATTGAACTTTAATGCAGTTAGTTTGATATTGTTACAGGTAGAAATGATTAAGAAGACGAACAACAATACCTGCTATTGGTGGTCTGCTATTTATTCTTCTACGATTTGGGTCGTCTAGTCTTCTTTGTTGTATGGTTATATCAGCAAATGGGTTAACTGATTCTGTTTCTGTCGGTTACCCTTAATCACTTTCATTTCATTATGAACAAGAAAAATAAGATGAGGTAAAATGTGGAAGAAATGTAGAGAGAAGTTGGAGAGAGAAAGGTAGAGAGAAAAATAAGAGTTGGATGATTACTTGCAAAATTACAATATGAGAATTAACAAGAATCAACA
>BQNB010056796.1:0-38512 GCA_026074375.1 Tanacetum coccineum
TAATCAGCAGAAACACAACTTGAACTGCCAGCAGAAACGAACATCTCTAACAGCAGAAACGACACTTAGTCGTTTTTCAATAATTCCCAACAATCCTCCCCTAAACTTGCGATGAACAGCAGAATCAAAGGAGACAGCAACATCAAAGAACAGCAGCTTCCAGTCTTTGCAGCAACATAAGTAGAGTTGGGAATGAGATAAATTAGGAAGAGATTGATATATATCTTTTACGCAATTTTAGGAATCTTGTTTAGCAATTTAGGGTTTCTTCTCTATAAAATAAACCTTTAGCATTAGGGTTTTGTACCGATTTACAAATCACAAAACAATTTATTATTAATAGAGAGATCCATAGAGGATTATTAGTTATATTTGTTCTTCTTTATTCTGTATTGTTTAGTTTCCGCCTAAACAATTGTTAGAGTCTCTCACGTATATACTTGTGATTACATAAGTACTATACAACCACAAAGGCTAGAAGATCTATCTAGTTTCAGATCCTAACATAAGAAAAATGAGATTTTGCCCATCATTAACATTTTAAATTTTGAACACATGATTTTAGCAAATAGGTAACAAAGTTCAGGTATAGATGCAGCAAAGATAATATCATCGACATATACTTATACCAGAAGTAATTCCTTGCCCTCCTTACAGATGAACAGAGTAGGATCCACTGAGCCTTTGGAGAAGTCTTGGGATATCAGGAACGAAGACAACATGTCATACCACACGTGGGGAGCTTGTTTCAACCCATAAAGAGCTTTCTTTAGCTTGAACACGTGATTGGGGTTATCCGGATCCACAAAACCGTCTGGCTGGCTAACATAAACCTCTTCCCGTAAATTACCATTCAGAAACGCAGTCTTGACATCCATTTGGTAGACGACCATGTTCATGTGAGCGGCAAACGCGAGAAAAATCCTTATAGCCTCTAATCTTGCAACCGGAGCAAAAGAATCTTCAAAATCAATTCCCTCTTCTTGACGGTAACCACGAGCCACTAATCGAGCCTTGTTCTTTAGAATACCTCCCAGTTCGTCTAGCTTCACTTTGTAGATCCACTTCAAAGTAATAACCATAACTTTGTCTGGTCGAGGTACGAGCTCCCATACTTTAAGGCGTTCAAACTCATTGAGCTCTTCTTGCATTGCTTCAATCCAGCAGGATTGAGACAAAGCATCTTTATACGTTTTGGGTTCAACAGCAGTGAGGAAAGCATCGTAGTAACAGAAAAGAGCTTGCTCATGTAATTGTAGCCTTGTGGAAACTGTTCTATCGAGTTCACCGATTATATTTTCAAGTTGATGATCCTTAGTCCATTTGCTATTATGTTTAGAAATTTGGTGATCGGGATGCATAATTGTATGAATAGAATCCGACGATAAAGATTGATCAGAAGGGATTTCTGGAATTAGAATACCAAAGTACGGATCATTATTCATGTGTGAAACATCTAAGTCATGATTGTCTTCTTCAACATCGTTAGGAATGACATGAGATTGAGTTTCGGGTGTAGTTTGAGAGTTACTAAGTAATGGTGCATCTTGGTCAACTGTTGTTGAGGAAGGTGAACCGGTTAATGCAGCGGGTTCTGGAGTAACTACTTCATCAATGAAGCAATGACTTCATGGCTCGGGTCCATCAACACTAGTATTAGGAATGAGTAATTCATCAAGCAGCGGTTGAAACAAAATATCCCAATCAGTTCTTGAAGGTGGTACAAACGGTGTTGAAGGAGGAGGGTTTGGCACGAGTCCTAATTGATTATTGCTGGAGTCATTTCATGAAGTGCGGGTCCTAAACTGCTGTGTTCAGAAGCCATATGACCATTTCATACAAATTGAGAGACCAAGTTAAACCGTATTGATCACATTTGATTCACAATTCTCCCCTTCAAATTGCATAACGATTGCATTTTTGATCTATGATAAGAAAACAAGCTAATGTACGTTGATCCACTTAATGACGGAACGAGCATGGGAAAATATAAAAAATGTTGATGAGAATGGCCGAAAACAAGAAGATTTCTCTTCTTTTGAAGATAAAGCGCACTGAAGCGCACACCTTTCTTTTCTTTGAGGAACGAGGCCTAAAGTGTTGTCGACAGACGCCATAGCAGTCTTTTTAATCATTTGTGTTCATTTGAAGATGATCCCTGTGAAATGTTTGACATTATTTAGAAATTTCATGGCAGTGGATCACAAAATATCACGATGTTATTGTTCTTTAAACACCTTTAGATACTAGTTGGGAGACTGTTCTTGTTTTGTGAATCCCCGGAAGCACTTGATTCTTAGGACATCAACTTTTCAGCAACAATCTCTAAGTCAATTCCTTTTTAGATTAAAGGGTGTACCTACACTTAAGTTAAGAGTACCTGCATTGACATAAGATTTTTGTTCGATTCATATGGGTTAGTTGATATCTTCCATTTTGAACTTTTTGGGGGTTCACTTCAAGCTTGGATTGTGCTAGATGTGATTTTATTTCCCGTAGGAATCCACCTAAGAACAGCATCTTGAAAATTCCTACCCATCGTTTCCCCCAAACAAGATCTAGGAGTCATTGGTCTCTCATTGCACAGCGAAAGACTTATCAGGAAAGATCTATGTCCTTAAAGATCTGCGCTACGCAAGTTTCTGAGTATACACTTTGAGATCTACGGGTTTGTTACTATTTCTGGTCTTATAGGATTGAATCTTAGCCCGTGAATTCACCTCCTTTAGAGTTTTGTTATACAAGCATCATGATTTGCGTTAAAGACACATTTATGACATGTAGAACAAATAAAGTGTTTGGAATCTGAAAAAGGAATAGAATTCCTAGAGTGATCTACTATAGGCACAACGCTTGATGTTACACAACTAATCCTAGATACAAACTCCTAGTTGTTTGATTGTTGCTCCTAGGTTTTGGTTTGTGATCATTAGTAGTGTTTTGTAGCCTAGTAGAATGCATTACACTAGATTCTGAATTCCTGCCTTTTTCTTGTGTCTTTTTCTGAGCTTCTTCTGGATAGTGATTATGAACCATGTCATTTGAACTAAATCTTGGCATGTTCTTAGAACTATTCCTAGATGAGCTAGATGCAATCATATATTATGTTTTGCAAAAGCAGATTCTCTTCCTCTTTAGGCAACATAATTTGAGTGACCTGGTTTTGACAAAACGTTATTCACATCAACTTGGTAGGCAAACCGTGGTTTTTGAAAAATAAAGGTCGTTCATATTTAAATGCATTCGGTTGTCTAAAAACTGACTGATTTCCGAGTGGTTGTAAAACCGGTTTCCCCAAGATTGATGGTTTTGTAAATTTAGTATCCACGCTTTTTCCTTTTAGCTTTCTTAATTCGTTTTTCAATGCTGCATTCGCAAAAACCTTTTCTTGAATCTGAGCCTTTAAATCAACATTTTCAACAGTCTTACTATTTATTTGAGCAATCAGTGAATCATTATGGTCTTTTGTCTGATGTGTCTTTTTTATAGAGTCGTAAAGATCTTTGTAAGTCTATTTCAAATGCTCATTTTCCTTATACAACTTCTTATTCTCAGCAAGTAATTTAACCACACTATGTTCCAATTCGATATTGATTATTTCAAGTACCTTAATTTCCTTTTTATTCTTGGCTTTATTACTTGTTTCATTTAAAATTTGACCATGTTTGCCCCAGTTCAAACTTGATTTTGATATTTAAATGTTCCATGTTTAACACAAGTGTGGTTTTACCATTCTTGAAAAGTCTTTTTGAAGTTGGGCAACGGTCTTTTTGAGAGAATATTTTTAGATTCGAGAAATTGGTTTGAAAATTTAGTTGTTATGTTATCAAATGATAGATCAAGCAAAGGACATGAAACTTGACATTTTTTAGCATCAACATTCTGGTCAATATCTCCTCCCCTGTGACTCATATCTGTTGATTTAGGAATGGTATTTCTATCAACCTTTTCCAACAAATATGTGTCATAAACGGATTCAGATTGCTTAGAATGATGTTGTTCATTAGCAAGTATATTATGTTTAGCAAACAGTTGTACCTCAGCCATTGGCTGTTTGTCATTCACGGAGTTGACATCTGCATCCTTAGCATGTGTATCTTTCTCAAATTTGCTGCTTGAAACATGCCTTTCTGATTCTGTCTCCTTGCTTTCCGTAACAACCAAATTAGCGTCCAGTGTTTTACTTGAATCATCCTTTACCTCTTTTAACTGCATCTGTCTTTCATTCACCCTGTTGTCATACTCTCGTGTATGCATTACTCTTTCATCAATAGACTTCTTGACAGATTCTATGTGTTGTATCAATATATCACGGAATTGTCGAACCTCGATTTGAGTGTATGCTAGAAAGAACATGCGTATTATTAGGCCTTCATCATCAACGAAATAGTATCGGAAATTGATGAACCGCTAAAACTGCTTCTTGAGTACTTTAAAAGCATCCATGGATCCAGTTTCTTGAAATTCTTCTTTGTCAAGTTGTTTTTCTAGTTGATCCAAGTTTACGAACATTGTTCTTGTGAAAGTTTGAACATCTTGCTCAAAGAGTGTTGCAAATGCCGTTCGAGTCCTCCCTCGATGGAAGTTTCCTTTAACAGAATATTATTGTTTCGTTGTTTAAAATACCCTTAAAGGAATGAAATGAATGAAGTAGTCGAAATGATATCATGCAATTGTACTTTGCTTTGTCTTGCATTTGATGCAACAGATGCATCTCTCTCTCTCTCTTTAGAATTTGAATTCCAAGGTTCCATTGAAACTCGATGTGTGAAATTTAAGGATCTTAAGTAGATTAAGTGATTTTATTGTGGTTTTGACGAAATAATTAACGTTCACGGGATTTTACAAATCTATGATTAAAATCGAGAAAATAATTAAATCTTTCGCGGAATTTTACAAAATCAAGAAAAAACCGTAAAGCAATGATTAATTGTTGTGAAATCGTTGTTGTTGTTGAAGAACTTGAGCATTTGTTGACGAATAATGAGCGAAAACGATGAACGATGCACAAACTTTTAACTTAAAATAAGTATCGGTTGATTAAAACTCAAATAAGGACTAACGGTGCTATTACGTTTCACTTTGGAGGACTGACGGGCTGTTTTAAAAGAATAAGGACTAACGGTGTAAAACTGTTTCAAGTATGAGGGTTAACAAGCTAACAAAGGATGAATGGTGAAATGTCTTGAAATCCAGGGGCCTAAAATGCTAATTTCGAAATAAGTTTGAATTATATTAAGAAAGAACACGCCCCTCCCTTTTACTTTTCTTCTTCGTTGGAAAATTTCTTAAAAAATGAAATGAAAGTGTTTTAGCTCTCGCGGAATGGTACGGTTATCGTCGATAGAAATTAAATACACTACGTTGATCGAAACGAGTTCACGATCACAAAGGTATAAGTTATGAGTACCGTAGATAACCGACACTCGAAACCAAAAACCCGAAAATGATTTCAAACGTGTAATTTTTTGTTCCCGTTGAGTTGCTTATTTAGTTCGGTTTCTTATAAAGTTTGTTAGATCAGTTCCTTCTAAACTTAACTAGTTCGGTTCCTTCTAAACTTTTTACTTGTTTGGTTCCCACGAGCTTGTTACTAGTTCGGTTCCTACTAGCTTTACTAGTTCAGTTCTTCTAAACTTGTTACTTGTTCAGTTCCCATGAGCTTGTTACTAGTTCGGGTCCTACTAGCTTTACTAGTTCGGTTCTTCTAAACTTGTTACTTGTTCGGTTCCCACGAGCTTGTTACTAGTTCGGGTCTTGGCTTCTTGCTAGTTCGCCACAATTAGATCGGTTCCAACAGAATATCAAACACCTTGTACGCGTCTTCTTTTTCTCTTCGTTTCAGCCGTGTTTTACTTTGTTTCGTTTCACAAAACGTGACCACAAATAATATAACCAAACCAAAAAAATATAAGCTTTCTTTAACCAAAATAAGCTACGATGTATAGCTCAGATAAGCCCAGAAAAAGTTTCAAAAGAATCTGTGTTTAAACCCTTAATAAACCACGATAAGAAGCTAAAAAATAAGAATAAGCGTAAACTTAAAAGTTAACAAATAAGCTCACGATAAGCTTTTGAAAGGCTGTGTAAAGCACAAGTAAGTCACGTGTAAGATGAACTAATAAGCTAGTTTATTAGTCGAGAACCAAAGCATAAAAGTTTTAGTTTGACGAAATAAGTAGACTCAAAGAGACTCAAACAAACCCAATATTCAAACAGTTTATTATTTCAACAAGCAGTTTTAAACTAGAAAGAAATTTTAACACAAAGAGGCTAAACACAAGAATCAAACGTCACCTAAATAAGCCCAAAACAGGTAGAGACCAAATAGACCAAAACAAGTAGAGACTGTTTGAAGAAAATAACCAAAACCAAATAGACCGCCACCTAAATAAGCCCTTATAAGCTCGGAAATAAGCTAGACAATAAACCACAAAATAATCACAAAATAACCACAACGAAACACTAAAGGAACCAAGATAGAACCATGGCTCTTGATACCAATTGAAGACAACTCATTTCACACAAGTGATGAACTAGAGAGAGAAAGTAGAAATAGAAAATAAAAAGGAAAATAAGAAGGTTGATTGAACTATGTGTAAATTACAAAGAGAACCAACACCCTCTCCATGTGTGGAGAGGGTATTTATACTTAGTAAGTGATCGGTTGGGCCTTGGCTTGCATGGGCTTTCCATGGGCCTTGGACTAACTAGCCCACTAAGTTTCCAAATATTGCTATACGAGCTATCTACCGATATCTATGATGTGACCGAGACTTTTCTAGGAATTTCGTATTCCTAACTACCAACACAATACTTCCAAAGGGTTTTTATAATTAGACATCAATTATAAAATAGGTTACTCAAACAAAGGACACCATAATACCAAAAGGGATCGTAAAACACCGTACAGACTCTAACACAATTCTATTGTTTGAAAACGAAAAAAATACCAGAAACCATATACTCAAAATAAAATCAAACGAACTCGTACAAGAAAACTCATGCAAGATGTTACGTACCCAAAAGAAAACGTAAGGTCTTATCCAAAATAATGATCAACAGAGCAAACCTAAAAGCATTGATACTAACACGTCGTCAACGGGTTACGAAAACCAAGGGGTATACAACCAAGGAAGTAATTATCCACACTAATATGTTAGGAACAATTAGTGCTTAAAAGAAACGTTTGATACTCATACGAGTAATCAATGCAACAAAAGAACTAACAAAACGCGCCTATATCCGAAAGAGCAGATTCCGAACAACCAATATACATCGAGACGTCGAATAGGAAAAATCGGGTATCCTTACTAACAAAGTACGATGAAGGGATGCTAAGCTTAGACTTAGGAAATCCGAACAAACAACCGAGCAAACGAGCAACCTCTATAATAGCAATACCAGGTATCCGCAAATACTAGATAGAAGGGAAACTTACTATCTATACAACTCAACTTAACATATCCTCCAATTAGGTAAGGAGAAAAAAGTCCTTACCCTTAAACGCACCATCTTTATCATGATACACATTATAAACAAACATATTAACACTACTACCTTACAACCAAAACATAAATAAATGTCAATCAAGTCACAAAACTATGAGTGTGATGCCTTTATAATTATGTGGCCACCATCAATTATAAGTATGCCAATCCTTTCACACGTGTACTTACTTTCCAAGATTACCCATTTCCTCAAAAATTCACAATAAGCACATATTTCACATTGACCATCTTCAAACCACATATACTCAACATAACACATAAAATGATCCCATCAAATAACTACTTACTTATATCAAAATAAAATCGAAACGACATAAAGGAACGAAAGTCTCGCAACGAATCCTAAAATACGAAATATCCAAAAGAAATAATCAAATAACAAACAAGCGAGTATAAGGGAACGGGATAAACTTATGTTGGGCCTCGCTTGGGTTTGACTTTGCCTCCGCAATAATCACCCGACTCCGCGGTCCAGCCCTATTATGCGCAACCGCCAAATGATCAATTATCCCTCGCCTCATTGGTTCCACAAGATGCTACTTATAACCCTTAAGTCCCAATTGGGAAAACATTCCCCACAGATCTCTTACGGGTAGGGAAGAAACATAGCAAAATACTAAGAAAGTAATACATATCATATCAGATAATGGCAGGCAAAATAACTAAAATGATAACTTAGCAAAATACAAAATATATAAGCTATGCAAAATAGAGGGGAAGCATAGCAGCTATAAAAATAAACACTTGAGTCCTAAATGCATCTATATGAAGGACCCATGAGGTTAAATATTCAGGCTCAACACCTACTTCTCTTAACCATTGCTCTAATCCAATTATGTCACACCCCGCCAAGGCGGAACTTTCGAGTCGCGACGAGAAAGTGGAATCATCACAACACCTTGGCGACTATATAGAGAAAACTAAAACATGCCATAAAATACAGGTAAAGACACCAGAGCATGAAATACCCAAACACATTAACAAAATCCAAAAGGCGTCTGACATTAAAATGAAGGCAGTTCATGCCAACGTCATGACATGCAAACATTCATACATCCTAACAAATCAAAACAATTAACATTCATCATCAAAAATAAATAACGAAATCTAGATAACAAATTTGCCAACTGCCTATGGTCCATCTAGCCACTTTTCCTAACTTTATCTTCATCCTGCTGAATATCTAAAAATGATGCTTATACGTCAACCAACGGTTGGTGAGAAACATAGGTTTTCAGACACATATATTTAATCCATTTCAAAACAATTTATCCAAATAATGTGATTATAAAACAATACTCTTGCATGACAATTATGCTAACTAACATACAAGCTAACATGCAATTCAATTCAATCAATCATTTAAACACCAAGCAGACGACCTCAATCGCTCTTGGATCATACCAAATCTCTTTCCCTCTAGCTCAGTCCATAGATACCCGCAAGTAATCCTCCTGATTAGGCAACAATTCTTTCCACTAAACAGGCCATGGATACCCGCAAGTAACCCTCCTGACTTAGTTCACACATCAAAACAAAATTTTCTCTATTAGAAAAATATGTTGCAGAATGAATATATATATATATATATATATATATATATATATATATATATATGATGAAAACGATGGGCTGATAAAGGTTTACTGCATCTTGCCTGGCTCAACATCCGCAATTGGCACTCTCAAACAAAGCCCAAAGGAGATAAAAAATGCAAATACATTCGTAGTGTTATCAAATATAACCTTCGTCAACTATAATTAAAAGCACAACATCTTGTCGTAGGGTGAGGCCAGATGTTTCTAGACATGTTATGATGACGGTAGTATAGTATATACCAATAGATGAAAATTTAATGGTTAAGATTTCTTTTTCTAAACTCAAGTATAATTGTGAACTAATAATAACTTGCTTTAACACTTCAAAAGTTGTTGGTTGCCGTCTTAATATTTCCGATTAAGTAATCCTCTGTGGGGTGCAAAAACCTATGCAACTTAGCTGATGATGCAGGGACGTTCCTAGAAGAATGGTCGCTCACATATAATAGTCCCTCACCATGAGATCATTAAATTTTTATTTTTGCGAATAGTGCTTTGTAGGTAGTATTGTTTATTTACCGGTAAATCTAATAAATTCGTGCCTAAAGGGTGGGAGTAAATCCCGCTAATACATAATTCCGAACATTCTCCTGAGAGGGTCTCAACCAGAATACCAAAGAATACCACTGCTGGATCTATCTGAATATGCTTGTTGTGGGTTATCTAGTCCTCTTCCCCAATTTCATCAGAAATATCGTTAAGTGCATAAACTGTACCACATTCTAAAATTGTCCCGAACCAAATTTAACTAAAATGTAAGGCCACAATCACTCAATTGGAATAATTGTTGGAGCGAAAAGTTGACAAGTCAATAGTTAATAAGTATTGTTGAGCATCTAACCTTGCACTAGCGGTTGATTCTTTTCTAACCTTAGCTTGACTAGTGAAAAAATCGGGACGATGAATTATCCGTCCAGTAACAACCGTAGACTTATTCTATGGGCGCTACTCAATCTACGTGATCCAGTGATGAGAGAAAAAAAGGAAGTCAAACATGTAGTATAAGAAAAGAAAAAGGAAAATCCAAAAATATTAGGGATAGTTAGGGTGAAAGCAGATTAGAAAAAAAATGTGAGAAAACACATGACTTGATCAGCGAGCTACACACACAGTTTCTTTAGTAATCCCCTTTACAAACACTTAGCTGACTTATCAAAGTAGCTGAAGGTCGATGGAGAATTAAGATTGCAGGTTTCGTTATGGAGGTTTTCCTATCATTGGGACGATTGCCGTCGTGACACGTGACAATACCTTAACATGGGGATTTTGGTATTTTGCTAATTACACATACACATACATCTTCTATTAAATCAACAGAGCAAATGACCAAAAAACTATCAAAAGACTGTCCCATATGATAGAGTTTGTTTTTGCATTTGTATTGTGTGCAATGATAAACGATTATCACACAAAAGGCACGAAAAACAAAACCTAAAACGAGCAAAACCAAGTAGAATGGGAAAAGACAGAAGTCTAATCGAAGGGAGCCAGCGATTCATTCAAAGCAATGAAAGTCAAGAGCGGCGCGGGACAAATTCCAAAAGTTAACTCAAGTGAAGAAAAATACAATTGTAGGGGCTAAAATTGCCAAACCCAAGTGGAATTACAAGAAATAAAAAAGACAAGCTGAACCTTGCAAATTGTTGAAGTAATAAACTTATAGAGTCAAAGCTGCCAAGGCCCCTGAAGTGTATCATAAAGACAATTCTGCAATGTGGAATATGTATAGGTTTAAGGGCATTCTGACAAACCTTCAAACCTTCAAACAATTATTATCACAAAGGGACAAATTTGCATGAAGTAGAATATGATATGAGGGCCAAAGCTGCCAACTTACCCAAAACCAATTTTCCCGCCCACTAAACCCAATACAAGCTCACGGGTTCCCTTCACCTTCTTTTACCCTGCAACCCTTCAACACCCTGGATAAAACATTCCTCCCACCTCCACTATCACCACCTCCCCATATATACTTGACATGTTGCAATCCTATCACAATTATCAATAATTTAAATGGCTATATTTGACTTAAAAAGTAAGCACAAGAAGAATATGACTAAGATTACTTTTATCAAGTCCAAGTCATACAACAAAAACACCTTGTGAAGCACCACAAAAAAGCACAGTGAAAGACCAAGCTTTCATGCTATAAATAGTACCTCTTGTAAGCCTTTAAGGTATCTTATCAAAAAATCTTAAAAAAATCTTAGCTTAATTTTTAATATAACTTAGCTTATTTTTAGTTTTTAAAGTCATTTACAGCTTTTACTTTCAGCATTGTAACACTTTCAGGTTTTAATGCAAATTTGAGGTTTTAAGTCAATTTACAATTCCAAGTGTTAAGCTTCTTAATTGTGTTGTTTTGTGTTCAAAAAGCTCCCAATACCGCTTATTTATAAGCTGCTTTAATTAAGTAAACTTAAAAAGTTATTTAGTTAAAAAAAATCACCAAAAAATACCACAGCTTATATTTATGGATGATAAGCCAGAAATGGATGGGCTTATGGACACTGCTAGCTTGTTTTTGACAAGCTAGAGCTTGTAGATTAGCTTGTAAAAGCTTGAGTAGCCCTGTTTAAGCAAGGGTGTTGTAAGTCTCTTTTTCTTGACTTTCTCTTATTTACTGTAGATCTGCTTATTAGTACTTATTTATTGTTCATGTTTATGCTTTGTTATGATGTTGAGTGCTTATCCTGTTTAGACTTTAGTTTAAAAAATGATTTGTGTCACTCTCTTAGTTAGTACTGGTTGTATGTTTAGTTAATACTGTTAGATTGATTTATCTTATTTAAGTGCTTATTATTGATTGAAATCTGCGTATAAGTGTCTTACTTTGTTATTTGATAATCTGTTTTTGACACATTAGGATCAAATCAGCTTGAAATATAAAAAAGAATGACTTTTGAAAACTTTAAAGGGTGTTCGGAACAAGCAGTACTAACCCATAGTTAGTACTGCTAGTTCTCTTTTGGGATTTTCAACTAACAGTACTAACTCCAGGTTAGTACTGGTAGTTAATACTGTTAGTACTGTTAGTTCATTTTTGCTTATTAGCTTATTGTTTCTGCTTATTTAAGATTTGCTTAGCTTTTTAGAGTAGATTGAGCCCATTTTCGTTACTGTCTTTAGTAGAGCTTATTTAAGTTTATTCGCCTTTTCAAAGTAATTTCAAGAGTTTAGCCGTTTTTAGTTTTTTTTAGCTTATTTGCCATTCTAGTTTATTCTAGTTGCTTATTCTTATGTCTGAGTGCTTATTAGGGATAGTTAAATATCTGTTTTAGCTTATTTGCTTAGTTCCTATTTCATTGTGTTTTCTCAAAGCTAGCAGTACTAACTCAAAGCTAGCAGTACTAACTCTAAGTTAGTACTGCTGAGTTTCTCTTGCTTAAATTTAGCTTAATTGCTTGTTGAATTTGCTTATTTAGGGTTAGTTTAGCTTATTAGATTTGTCTAGGCCTGTTCTAGCTTATTTACCTTGCTTATCTTTGTTTGCATTTGCTTATTAGGTTTAGTGCCCAACTTGTCTGTTCCATTTTCCATTAGCTTATTTGAGCTCAAACTGCTTAACAGTTAAGCATTTTTATCACTTTAGGGTTTAATTTTTGATAATTTAGTTTTTATTTTAGCTCGCGTTTTTACATTCCCGTCTCATTTTAGGTTTAAATCTTTAATAGCTTTCGTTTTTTAGGTTTTATTTAATCGTTTTTGCATATTTAACTTGTAGAAATAGAAAACCAATCATAACCTTGTCATATTCAAACATCGATTATCAATTCGTCATTTGATTTTCCATTCAAGCCTCGTTGGGACTTAACGACCCGGGAACTCATACTTCCGGACCATATATGGCCCTAATTACCCTTCTTAGACACACAATCCGAAGCTATCATTCTAGGGTTTTTTTATATACATATAGAACTTAATCACTGTAGATTGGCTAACCTTAATTCCACGTTTAAGTTAGGGTTTTACCCTCCTAAACATGACCTAATTCTGACCCGTATTTACTGTTTTGACAACTTTTCTTGTAACCAATATTTAACAAACTTCCAGAACTCCAAATCATTTGAGGCCAGAATTTTTGAAAAATAGACTCTTTGAAGTACAATTTAGGCTCTTGAATAATATCAAAATACGTTTCTAACATCTAGATATCATCAGTTGAACACAGACCTAAATTCTGCTTAACTCTAAATCATGTTCTAACGCAAACCCTAACATGCAACATGCATGATCATAACCCTAAACTAACCCTAATCATTATACCATCATTAAAGTTCATATATAATATGTATTTTATGTAAACCCTAGATCCATCACATTATTTGTTACATGATTTGAAAGATTAAACAAAAACTTAATTAAGATCATACTTAAACCTTCACTTGATTATACTTGAATCACACCTTGAATCTTGATAAAGAATTTTTTTTCTTCTTTTGGGGGTTTTGGCCGATCACAGGGAGAGAGGGGAAGAAAAAGTGATTTAGGGTTTTACTGGTTTTGTATTTATATCCTTATAATCCTAATTATAGTCGATCTGTGTTTCCTTTTTTTTCTTTTAAACTGGCCGAATAACACCCCTATATATATATATATATATATTTTATTTATTTATTTATTTATTAACTAATTATCTTCATTACTTTAAGTTTTCATAAAAACCTAAGCTAATTTGGGTAAACCTTTTTACATAAACGCAACTTACTAAACCTTCTAAAAATAACTTTTCATTTCACATTTCACTTTCTATATTTAGAAAGTTTGCTTCAAACTTCCCTATTTCACTCACTTAACTTATTTCCAACATGATACATTTCCCATAAACGCTTAACACAAAATCATCCAACTATTGACGTAGCATTGTATGCAATACGCCATTCCTTTCCATTATCACTATTCGTGAACAAATGAAATACTCATCAACAAACACAAAAGCACTCAAAATGATATCATACACCTATTCAAACCACTTAGCACACATATATAACACATAGCACACACAAAATCACACAAAATGAACCCTTAGCCATTTCTAAAGGTATCACTAACCTTATTAAATCACGGATGTCACACAAATAATGTAAAAACGTATGATGGGAGCGACGATCCGGAAGATCACCTGAAAATCTTTCAAACAGCAGCAAAGGTGGAACGATGGGCGATGCCTACATGGTGCCACATGTTTAACTCTACACTCATTGGATCCACTAGGGTATGGTTTGACGACCTACCTCCGGAATCAATAAATAGCTCTGACGAGTTAAAAAAAGCATTCCTAGCAAACTTTCTTCCACAGAAAAAGTGCATCAAGGATCCAGTAGAAATCTACCACATAAAGCAGAAAGAAGGGGAGTCTACAGAAGACTTTGTGCAAAGGTTCAAGACCGAAAGTAGACATGTTAAAGGAGCTCCAGAATGTATGAGAATCTTCGGATTCATGCACGGAATTACCAATCCTGAGCTCATTAAGCGTCTGCATGAAAACATCCCAAAGTCGGTGGACGAAATGATGAGGGTAACCATAGCGTTCCTTAAGGGAGATGTGGCAGCCTCCAACCAAGAACGAAAAAAGGCACTTCCAACATGGAAACAATAAGAACCAGGGAGAAAGCAGAACTTTGACATAAGGGGGGATTACCAGAACCAACAATGGTCCGAACAAAGGCGTGACAAGTTTAACCTTCTTACAAATTCCCCAAGAGAGATCATGGCTTTCGATAAAGGCAAGTTCAAGGCCCCCCACCAATAATGACTCATGTAGAAAAATAAATAGCAATAAGTTTTGCGAATTCCATGGAGAGGTAGGACACAACACTGATGAGTGCATGAATTAAAAAAACAAATTAAGGAAATGATTAAAGCTGGAAAGCTGTCACACCTAATCAAAGAGATAAAGCAAGGAGACGGAAAAGATCAGCCAAAAGCAGCAAAAAAGGAAGAGACGTCTGGAAAGGACAAGGCTATGGCAATCCTGATGGTGCAACCATGGCAGAAGATAGCCAAGCAGAGAATCACGCAAAGCTTCTCCCCGGATCCCGAAATTTTGTTTCCACCCTTGGGGGAGGAAGATGGAATGAAAGGTCCCATGATCATTGAGGCAGAAATAGGAGGCCACTTCATACACCGCATATATGTGGACAGATGATCATCCTCGGAAATACTGTACGAGCATTGCTTCAAAAGGCTCCGTCCGGAAGTAAAAAACCAAATGGTTCCATCCACCACACCTCTCATTGGTTTCAGTGGAGAAGTCATATGGTCAATGAGACAGATATCGCTGCCAGTAAAAATAGGGGATGCGGAACATTCAACTTCCATACGGATGAATTTCATGGTAGTAAGGTCACCATATCTGTATAACAGAATCATAGGAAGGCCAGGTGTGAGGAAAATTCAAGCAGTCCCATCAACAGCTCACAAAATGCTGAAATTCCCGGTCCCAGGAGGAGTACTAACTCTATGGAGCAGCAAGATAATCCCGCTGGAATGCGCAATGGTCTCCGGGCCAGAAGCACAGTCTTCCAGTATCGCTCAGACCACAGAAGAAAGAACAAAATAACTATTCATCCGGAATACCCAGAACAAACAATTATGATAGGCTCAACCCTAACAGAGGAGGGACAAAAGGCATTGTGTGACTTACTCAGGCACAACCTCGATATATTCGCATAGAAGCCGACAAATATGACAGGAGTTCCACGAGACATAGCGAAACATAGACTGAACGTACGAGAAGGATGCTCACATGTCCGGCAAAAAAGGAGAGGCCAAGCACCAGAAAGAAACAAAGCAATACAAGAGGAGGTAGAAAAATTAGTAGATGCCGGCATAATAAAATAAGTCCATTATCACAATTGGTTGTCAAATCCGGTAATGGTGAAAAAACATGATGACAGTTGGAGAATGTGCGTGGACTTCAAAGACCTAAACAAGGCATGCCCCAAAGACGGTTATCCGCTACCCGAAATAGATTGGAAGGTGGAATCCCTCTGCGGATACCCCTTTAAGAGTTTTTTAGATGCATACAAGGGATATCACCAAATAAAAATGGCCAAAGAGGATGATGAAAAAACGGCATTTATCACAAGCCAGGGGATATTTTGTTATTCCAAGAAGCCTTTCGGCTTAAAGAACACCAGAGCGACATACCAGCGTCTGGTAGACAAAGCATTCCAAAAATAGATTGGCAGAAACCTAGAGGTGTATGTGGATGACCTAGTAATCAAAAGTCGTGCGGAACACAAAATAATAAGAGATATTGAAGAAACGTTCAAAACTCTAAGAGAAATAAACATGAAGCTAAATCCTAAAAAGTGTACCTTCGGAATAGAGGAAGGCATGTTCCTGGGATACAAGTTAGACACCAAGGGGATAAAGGTATGTCCGGATAAGGTGGAAGCCGTACTAAGCCTACAGTCCCAAAAGTGTCTGAAAGACATGCAAAAGCTGAATGGAAAGCTAGCAAGCCTAAATAGATTTCTCTCCAAATCAACAGAAAAATCGTTGCCTTTCTTCAAAACATTGAAAAAAGTACACAAAGAAAAGTGATTTCCTGTGGACTGCAAAGGCTAAGGCTCCATTCAAACAAATGAAACAGCTAATAGTAGAGCTGCCAACGCTAACCGCACCAATGGAGAAAGAGGAATTAATTGTGTACCTCGCGGCAGCACAAGAAGCGGTTAGCGCAGTTTTAATGACGGAGATAGAAACAAAGCAAATGCCAGTTTACTTTGTTAGCTGCGCCCTGCAAGGCCCAGAAATAAACTACACGTCAATGGAAAAGTTGGTGCTAACTCTAGTACACGCAAGTAAGCGGCTCAAAAGATACTTCCAGGCACATATAATTATTGTCATCATAGACCAACCAAGTGCTATCCAGACCAGAAGTCTCAGGAAGGTTACATAAGTGAAGTATTGAGGTGGGCGAATATGACATACAATATAGACCAAGAACATCAGTCAAAGGACAAATATTGGCGGATCTCATTGTGGAACGCCCGGAAGAAGATTCCTCGGACACTCCTATGGAAGGAGATGAGGAACTTCCGGACCCATGGACATTGTTCACGTACAGGTCATCTTGTGTGGATGGTTCTGGAGCTGGGTTGATACTTACGGATCCAAAAGGGACATAGTTTACTTATGCTTTGAGATTCAGATTTGATGCAACTAACAACGAAGCTGAGTATGAAGCCCTGATAGCTGGCCTAAGAATCGCAGAACAAATGGGTGTAAAAAATCTCCAAGTAAGTGTAGCCTCTCGTCTAGTGGCTACTCAGGTAAACGGACCCTACATATCTAAAGAACCTGTAATGGTATTATACCTAGAGAAAGTAAAGACGCTCTCCGGCAACTTCAAGAAATTCTTAATTAAACAGGTGCCCAAAAGTGAAAATAAAAAAGCAGATGCCTTAAGCAAAATTGCGTCCACCAGCTTCGCACATCTAACTAAACAAGTCCTAGTTGATGAGCTTAGTGAAAAGTCTATAAATGTAGCAGAAGTACTAACTGTTGTAGAGGAGGAAGGAGATACATGGATGACTCCAATCTATAATTACCTCACAGAATAAATACTCGCCTCGGAAAAGGAAAAGGCAAGAGCGGTGCGACGCAAGTCCTAACGATTTGCCATGATCAATGGAATACTTTACAAGAAATCATTTCTCGGACCATGGTTGCGATGTGTTGGGCCGATTCAATCAAATTACGTTCTAAGAGAGATACACGAAGGATCTTGTAGCATGCACGCATGCACAAGATCCGTGGTGGCTAAAGCCTTGCGAACTGGATACTACTGGCCTACTATGCACAAGGATGCAAGGACGCTAATAAGGGCATGCCAAGACTGTCAGGTTCACAGACCTATCCCGAGAAATCCAAAAGAAAAGCTAACCCCAATCACATCCCCTTGGCCATTCTACAAATAGGGAATTGACATAGCTGGACCTTTCCCAGAAGGTCCCGGTAAAGTCAAATTCTTAATAGTAGCAATAGATTACTTTATGAAATGGATCGAAGCAAAACCGGTCGCACAATAACATGTAACCAAGTTAAAAAATTCGTATGGGATAATATTGTCTGCAAGTTTGGCCTACTAGGGGAAATCATATCTGACAACGGAAAGCAATTCAGAGATAATCCATTCAAGGATTGGTGTGAAAAATTATGCATCCGCCAACGCTTTGATTCCGTCAAACACCCACAAGCCAATGGTTTGGTAGAAAGGGCAAACAGAAGCTCAGGGGAAGGGATAAAAGCGTGGCTAGATGAAAAAAGCAAAGATTAGATTGAAGAAATACCACACGTCCTATGGGCACATCACACAATGATCAAATCTAGCAACGGGGATACCCCTTTTTCACTAACATATGGAACGGAAGAAGTTATCCCAGCAGAAATTGGCATGCCCACACTAAGGACAGCGGAAGTAGATATGGCACAAAATGACGAAGCCCTGAAATCAATCTGGACTTATTGGAAGAAAAGAGAGAACATGCAGCGATCTGCGAGGCAAAAAGCAAAGTGAAAATGGAAAAATACTACAACTCAAATGTCCGCAGTACAAGCTTCAAGCCAGAAGACTTAGTCTACCGCAACAATGATGTAAGACACGTAAAAGAAGGAGGAAAGCTAAGGCCCAAATGGGAAGGACCATACGAAGTAACGGAAGCATTAGGCATGGGCGCATACAGGTTAAGAGACCGTTACAGAAACTAACTACCACGAACATGGAACATCCGTAATCTTAAGAAATGTTATGTTCACGCAATGTAAGCACCTCACCCATGCGGACGCCGCAGTGGGGGAACTGCATTTTAATTTATCTTATTTCTTGTAATGTCTTTTGAAATTTCAATGAAAAAGTGAAGACTAGCTACCTTCATAAGTTTATGTTAAAATTTTCTTTCTTTTTTACTTTCAAAAGTTATTTATATATGTGAATAAGACGCGCACACAATGGGACATAACCCAATGAATGTTATTCCATATAACAAAAGGATGAGCAACCTAACAATTCACTCAATGTGCATAAGAGGTATTGCAAGCCCGGTACCGGGAGAATAAC
This sequence comes from Tanacetum coccineum, assembly GCA_026074375.1. Classification (NCBI taxonomy): domain Eukaryota; kingdom Viridiplantae; phylum Streptophyta; class Magnoliopsida; order Asterales; family Asteraceae; genus Tanacetum; species Tanacetum coccineum. Next base: position 19,179 of record BQNB010056796.1, read on the forward strand.
CCACAAATATTCAACTAAGACTATCATCATGAACGTATAACAGTGATATTAAAAGATAGCAGTAAGACATATTGGCAACCCATAAAATTGTTAAGTATTATACAACAGTAGTCATACAAGGACGTAACAACTGTTTAATACAAGCAAACCACTACAAAAGGGTCGCACACGACTGTGGCAAAAAAAACTACAAAGTCTACGGAGCTGAAGTATGTCCCGGTATGGTACTTAGCTCCACTTTTTCAAAAACAATATTGGTGGAGGAAACTTTAGTATATGGTACCAGAGGAATAGTGCTAGCCTGAACAAAGGTTGTTGAAAGGGCAATAGTCGCAGCTATTGCCGGAACCCCAGAAATGCATACCTCGCCAGTCAAACTCTTCGCAGACAAGGGCTCAATTATAGGAACCATGACGTCCGTAAGAGACAAACGGAAAGTCGTGGCATCCCCCCTAAGTCTCCGGACACGATTATGAACAACATCCAAAGAGAAAGATAGTGGAATCTCTAAAATAATAACTTGGTCCTCCAACCAATAAATAGGAACCATAAGCTGTTCTGATGAGGGCTGCAGTTGACTGCCCTCTAGAGTCCCAGCAGCACCCTCCAAGTGAAGAAGATCCATGATGTCAGCAATACTTGCATCTTTTAAGGACTCCAGTTGAGCAAGAAAGGAAAATTCCAATGTGCGAAGATCATTGATGGCAGCAAGATAATCGGCCTCCGCGGCAGGGCTGTAGGCGGAAACTTTAACAAGAGTTCGTCCAGCCTTTCCATGATCTATACCAGCTACTAACCCATCCTGCATGCCCTTCTCAACGACGCGACCTATAGCTCCTCCCAGGACAGCCATGTATTCAGGTGACTCCAGACACTTCATAACAGCAAGTTTAATGCTGCGGCTAAGAATCCACCTTCGTCCAGCTATGGTTGTCAAAAACCGGGGGCAAAACTCCTCGTCCAAACGAAAGGACATTCCTATAAGATTAGAGCCCAGTTCCGCAACCCTATCGCTAAGCACCTTGACTTGTACGTCTTGAACAACCTCAATCTGTTTCGTAAACAGTTTGTAACTAGACACCTCGTTGCGAAGTCCAGAACACGTAGCCTCCATCACAGACATCGACAAAGTTATAAATGATTATCCCACAACTCATAAATATGACAAAGATGAAAAATGCGTAAGGCAGGCGTAAGTACCTGATCAGCAAGTTTACCCTTCTCACACTCAAGAGTTGATGCTTTAGCATTTAGTTCCTCACAAGATAACTGTGAGGCAGACAGATCCTGAGTCATCTTAGCAACTTAAGAGTTGGAGGACGCAAGCTCAACATCTTTGTCAGTAGTCGTAGACTCCAAAGCCGCGATCTGTCTCTTTAGAGTTGCATTCCTTTCCTTCAGATCAGCTATTTCTGAATCTTTCTCCTTCAACAAATCAGCATGCGTACCACACTGGCCCTCTAGCCTTTTATTTCCCCTAAGAGCATGTTCAAGACGCATTCTAACCTCCGCGCCAAGGCACGATTGACGAGCAGCCCCAACATTAAATTCGGTGAGCAGTTGATCGTACTTCATAGCACGTAACTGCGCGAAAAATGCAGGAGGGGCAAGTTGGTCGACCAAGCTACGACAAACATTATGATCATCTAGAGTAGACTCATTCAAAACATCCCATTTCGGAACGTATGTTCGATGCAGCATCTTAGAATCCATATACATAGAAGCATAAAAACTCTTAGAAGAAATATCATTACCAACCGGCTGAGAAGGTTCGACAACATCTGGACCTACGTTACCCGCGGAGGTAGAATCCGCAAAATAACTGGCGCGTGTGGGCTCATTGACTTCGGAACCAGAATGGTGAGAAGAGACAGAAAGAACTACAAACCTCGCTCCCACAGGTTGAGTGCGCAAGTTAACCCTAGTAACAGAATCCACATGGCCACCTCCTTCACGCTCATGCGTAGGAGTCAGAGAAGAAGGTACAAAAGGCATTGTGGCCGTCGCCGTAATACCAACCTCTACATTTAGGGTGCTCTGATCAAACAACTCTTGAACGCCAACAAACGACTTTTCACCAGCATTAGCCCCAACATCTCCAGAAGCACCATGATCTTCCCTTAATCTCTTTGGGGGATGGCCAGAACCACTAGCACCGTCAGCAGTTTTCCTTTTTCTAAATTTCTTTGGCTTATTAGCAACAAGGTATTGAGCTTCATCATCTGCCAAGATCTCAATTCCCCTAAGTTGGACGACATGGCCACTCTGCTCAGCATGATCCGTTTCCGCAGCATCACCACTTCCCTCATTAACATCATCATTACCAGCATCATGAGCAGCAACATCTCCCCTGTCATACACACCAGCCAGCGAAACAACGCGATCCCTGGTCAACTCTAGCAGCGGAACCTCTCCTTCCCTAATCCCTCTCTCTCTCCTATTTTCACTTTGGTAGGATCCGCATGATGAATAAGCGCAAACAAATCCATCTCTGCACGTAATAAGAACATGTCAGACACGGAAACAAAGGAAAACATCAAAGAATGCAAGCAAAAAGCACCCACCCTCATCCTCATCATTCGAGAAGGTCGGATAACAGTTCTCATCTAAATAATGCCAACAAGGCACAAGAAAGCCTACGAAAACTTCCTGAACGGAGCGGGGTTATCCGCAAGATAATCACATACTTCCGCACTAAACTCATCAGGTGTGGGAGGGGGATCCTTCCTCAACGTCTTATTCCATGGAACAACAAGAGGAAAAACGGAGGCATCGACCCAGAAAAAATGATCGTTCCAAATTTTTAAACGAATCCAAGGGTTTGGTATAGCAAACTGTAGCACGCTCAGAATGCTTACTAAAAGACATCCAACCTTTACTATGCGAATTCACATAAAACCTATGGAAATTACCAACGGTGGGGACAAAACTGTGGACGCGACACAAGATTTTGAAGTGGGAAATCTTGGCAGCTGCAATAACAGATAACTGAGACAAGTTGATTTGAAAATATTAGAGTATGTCTATGAGAAATTGAGACAGGGGATTCGATAATTGGCAAAATCAAAAAATCTGCTATAGACACCGATTTTACCGGTAGGACTATCACGGATCCTAGCATTCGGACCAGGAAGTTCGGGATAAACCGCGTCAGGAGTATAATATTTCTTACATAAAGCATCCAAAGCAGATTGGGTTAAGACATATTTCAAACTATCGATAGTGCCCATCGTCAGAAAGAAGAATTCAAAACCTAATCTAGAAAGCTCAAGAGACTCTTCAAATAGATGCAAGCATAGAAAAGAGAGTGACGAGCTTGGAAAAATTTCAACAATGGCGATAACAATGAGAGAAGAGGAAAAAGAAAAATAGTAAAAATCAAGGGGTATTTATACTCTTGGCATAGTAAACGCAAAATGTCGCCATATCAAGACACGTGTAACCCACTAAATCAACTAACGCTCAGGATTGACAGAAAACAGATGTGATGACAGTTGGATAACTGACACCAAGTCATGTCAATTAGAAAATAAACAGTCATGATAAGCACACGTCTCCCAAAACCCTACCTAACCAAGAAAAGTCGCGGAAAAGCTATCAACTGCGGAAGTAGAAGAACTAGCGGCAGTATAGAAATAAAGTCTAACAAAATCCACCGCACGGATCTCAGTGCCGCACGCAGTGAAATTACTAGACTAGGGGGACTTGATGACGTATAGGCGGTACGAAAGGCTTTTGGGCCTGGGCCGTACCATCTCACATGGGCCTCGGCCCAATTAAACAAATAACTAACAAGTAGGCCGAAACTAAGCCAAGAGTCAAACTGGCACGGCCCAAGTACAACAAGACGGACGCGGATCGGTTATAAGCCGTTTCCGTAGTCCTTTCGCGGACCAACTAGCATCTGCGGAAGGGAATTCGCTTTCGCAAATCACGATTACCGCGGATCCTTGCCCAAAAAAGGGTCCCACTCTGGCAATTACGATTTTAGGCGAAGTACTAGGAAACCTTAATACTAGACCCTTATAAATAGGAGTCCTCTAACACACCAAAATAGACAATTATCTGACTTCTCTTCACACACACACACACATATATACATCTGACATTCTCTGACAAACATGGTTTCTTACTCTCACGCCGGAGTCTAATTGTGGGGCCCGCCCCTACGGTAAAGCTAACGGTTTACCTTCATTTGTGCAGGAAATCATCTCAATCACTTGGTTTAGTACAAGATCCAATCTTTGAAGAGCTTGGAGGCCCAGTCCAACAAGCGATCTAAGCCCGTCTCAGACCCTGTAACATATTTTGTACTAACAGAATGACTTAACAGGGTATTTAAAGGGATGTGTGGCTTGGCGGGAAAAGCTGTTAGAGTGTGCACCTCACGTGTTCTGAACTAGGCACGTGCCAAATGGCTAATTCCTACTTAAGCTTATATCACTCCATCCCTGATAATAATATTAGTCCCCAACACCACTTACGTACTTTTTAAAGATTCTAAAAAAGCACTTATAAGCTGCTTGAAGATACACACATTAAGAAAATAGTGTTTCAAATTGCGTATTTTTTCATCATTAAAAAAAGTACTAATTTATAAGAACATTTTAATCAAATTAACTATAAAAAGGTTTGAGGTTAAACATGAGGAAACATAATAAAAAAAATTATTATCATCTCCAATATTCCTACCACAGATAAAACTGCTTATCAGAAACCAATTATTTTAAGGGTGTTTGTTTAAGCTGTATATGTTTTCGGCTTAGGTTTCATAACCCACTATTTTTTATTTTATTTTTGGCTTATTTGAGGACTTATGGCTTATATAAGTTTATTATTATGCAATAAAAATCTTATATAAGCCCACAAGTTTCGATAGGGAGACAGGATACTGCTTCTTGAATGACTTTCGGAAGTAGGGTGTGAAAACAAACTTATTAAAAATAAGTAGATAAATAAAGAAGAAAAAGAAAGTTACAACAAATATGACACTTTGGCCGAGTGGTTAAGGCGTGTGCCTGCTAAGTACATGGGGTTTCCCCGCGAGAGTTCGAATCTCTCAGGTGTCGGTTTTCTTTTTTTGTTAAATCGTATATGCTGTGTGAATTGACAATGCCATGTGCGCTTTGTATTCATGTTCGAAATTAAAAGTGTTGCAAGTGCAGATCCAGCCAACCGAAAACTTTTTGTTTGTGGCTTATCAGAATAAGACCGGACCGAGGACCGGATTGGTCCAAAACTCCGGACCGAGGACCGGACCGAAATGGTACGGTCCGGTTCTACAAGGCATAATCATCGGGTTTTTTGTAGGACCGGACCGATCGGACCGCGGACCGAATTTAACAAAAAGTATGGACCGCGGACCGGACCGAAATACGTTCGGTCCAGTCTGATTGGTCCGGTTCGGTCCGGTCCGGTTGACGGTCCGAAATGCTCACCCTAGATGTAAGTGTTTCCGTGCAATTTGTTTTCTCTTGTGAAGGCGTACCCACAGTGGGTGCTAATCCTGATCAAGCACAGAGGAAGCTTTATATTGGTGGCTTGTCCCCTGAAATAACAAATGAATCGCTACTTACGTTTTTTGGAACATATGGGGAGATAGAAGAAGGTTCGGTTGCATATGATAAAGAGACAAACAAATCACGATAATACTAAACATGCTACTAGCTTAGTTGTGATTTAAATTTGTGTATTGATTATGCATTTTGTTTTATTGCATGTTTTATCTCAAGTGGTTTTGGGTTCATCACATACAAGACTGTAGAGGCTGCCAAGAAGGCTATTGATACCCCACAAAAGATGTTTGGGGTAAGGGACCTATAATTCTTTGTAGCACGACTATATATGATATGATATGATTCATAGCTCTCTTCTTCTTACTTTTTGTTTGCCTTAATGTGTAAATTGTATTTATAAACATGTATATCAACGGGAAGAGGCTTAGGGGGTAGCACAATTCTTTCTAGTTTGTTTTGACACTTGATACATAGTTTAGTGGACTTGTTAGCGGATGTTATAAATACCTTAAATAATGACCAAGTAAGGGTAACTAGTAAAGTAAAAGCAACGGAACCTATAATTTGCAGTAACGACAATGTGTAAATATCTAGCTTTCAGTTAAGAATTTGTTAAGAAAGGGAACCTTTAATTAATATGATCCTTTCAAAATGGAAAATCTAGTGATTTGGATTGTGGTGGAGTGCAAGTGGTGAAAGATGTAAATTATATGTAGAGTTACCAAGAGCCATACAAGTGTAACGTAAGTTTAGGCGTAAGATCTTGATTGAGATCGTCTATTCTCATTTTGTAAGAAGAACCCGTATAGCCAAAGCTTACATTACTTAAGCAAGGTAAACATTACACAATTACTCTTTTCTTTACCTTTGGGAATACTTAGTTGTTGGAAAATGGGCGTGTAGGGCGTGTAAGTTAACGGGTTAATATGGGTAAATGGGTGTCAAAACGGGAGGAATGACCTATAATTACTTTTTGTTGTGCTGACATTTATTACTCCGTAATAACCAATGTGTCTGAATGCACAGGGTAGAAACATCACAGTAAAGCTTGCTGATAACCAGAAGAACAAAGGGATGCAGACGCAGCAAGTACCAGGAGGAATTGTTCCCGTTCAGATAGCTAGATATGCACACCCTGGAAAGACTCATCCGAGTGTTGGTTATACCTACGCTGCTCAACCAGTTGCAAGCTATCCTGGTGCGATTGCCTACCCAAACCACCCACCGCTTGCACCAGTTTTAACTCCTCCATATCCGGTCCAACCCCACATTACATACCCTCAATACACTACAAAGAAGGAAAACTACGGGCCTTCTCAACCTCCATCTACAGGATTAGGTGCTTATGCGTACTATTTAGCAAAACAATGAATGTCCATCCGTAATTCCTCACCACGCATAGCTGATGTGAATAAATTTCTTTTACCCATTGGGTCAAATTCTCGGGTCAGTTTTTGGCTTCTTGCATTCGCTATGTTGCAGGATCATTGATATGTCATGGGAGGAAAGGTAAAATGTGTCTTGAAGCATTGTAATTCTGTGTTTTAGAACACTTAGAGTGGATGTGATGTCTTGCAGTAGAACGTATGTAGTTATAAATTACGTATTTGAAGTATGTATGAACGTTGTTTTCCGGGAAAAGTTATTTCTCATATCTACGGCAAGCCTTCAAATTGCAATCTAACAATTTTATCTTTTATTTATTTATGTAACCTTCTAATTTCTATGCCTGTAACCATACATTATTGTTGATAGCCACCCTCGACAATCAAACAAATCAAATTGAACCCATTTGAAGCCATAACATTCGGATTAGAACCCACAAATTCAGAAATCATAAATTGAGGAGAGTCCTTGAATCGGTAATATTAATATATATAACTATTAACGGATAACTACAACATTTATTGTATTTATTTGTTTTCCTTAATCATAGGCATTTAGTCAAATCATTCTTCTTAATCATAGGAGTGATATTTGTAAACATTGTTGTATTATCCCTATATATACAGATTCTCACCTCATTGGTTTGACGAGGTCATTTGAATAATATTCTTACATGGTATCAGCCAGCTAAACCCTCCCCCTCTTTACCGTATTTCTCCCACAAATATTTTCTGGGATCTCACCATGGCAGCATCTTCTTCTTTTCATGATAGCCTATTTTCCATGAATACCCTGTTACATATGATAACAATTAAGCTTTCTTCAACCAATTATCTTCTATGGCGAAATCATATGATACCTATCTTCACCTATCAGAAATTGATAGGGCACATCAATGGTACCTCTATCTCACCGTCACCCAAAGTTACTATTGAAGGTAAAGCTAATCCTAATCCTGATCTACTTACATGGACTGAAGACGATCAAAGAGCCGTCATTCTTCTTCAATCGTCTCTAACCGAAGAAGCGGCGGCTGAGGTTCTTGGTCTCACTACTGCTCACCAAATATGGCTATCTCTTGAAGCTGCGTATAGCAATGCGTCTGTTGAACGGATTCACTTATTGCGCGATTCTCTCCGACAACTTAAAAAAGGTACATCTTCAGTTTCTGATTATTGTCGTCGATTCAAAGCACTTTGTAACCAGTTGTCTGCAATCGGTCACCCCGTTGTTGAAATTGATAAATTACACTGGTTTCTTTGTGGTTTGGGACCCTCCTACGAAACTTTTTCTACTGCTATTCGGGCCACAAAACCCGCTCCTATGTTTCGTGATTTGGTTACACAAGCAGAAAGTCATGAATTGTTCCTACAGTCACTACATGGTACTCCTACACCACCGGCTGTTTTTCATGTTGAAACGACCAACACCGATTCTGCACAAGGTGGCGGTCGTTCTAATCGTGGCAATCATTCCCGTGGCAGGGGACGTGGTCACAATCGCAGACCACCTCATTGTCAGTTATGTCTAACAAATGGCCATTATGCCACTACGTGTCCAAGTCTTTATACTTATGCTACTCAAGCCTCGCCTTCTTCGGATGAATCTTTAGCAAAAGCTTTCCATGCGCAATGCCATGTTAACACCAATACTCCCAATTGGCATGTTGACTCGGGAGCTACGGATCACATGACTCCTGCTTGTGACTCTCTCCACCATTCATCTCCTTATCCAGGTAATGCTAAAGTCATGTTTGGAAATGGTAAGACGCTTCCAATTACTCATACGGGCTCAACAACTGTTTCACATGATATTCCTTTAAGAAATGTTCTTGTTATTCCTAAACTTAACAAGAAATTGCTTTCTGTGAGTAAGCTAACAACTGACCATCCCGTTGATGTTTTATTTTCTCAACCATTTTTTTATATTCATGATCGGAAAACAAAACGGGTTCTCGCTAGAGGTCGCTGTGAACATGGACTTTATGTGCTCAAAGATGAACCTACTGCTTTCATTGCTACGGCTAAAGTTATAAAACCAGCCTCTTATGAGTTATGGCATGCTCGCTTAGGCCACGTTTCATTTGATGTAATTTCTACTTTGAATAAGTTGGGTGTTTTATCTATTACGTCATTGTTACCAAAACCTATTCTTTGCACACCATGCCAACTTGCTAAAGGACAACGATTACCTTTTACTATTAATGCTAAACGTTCTTCTCATCCTTTAGACTTGATTCATTGTGATCTATGGGGACCGGCTCCTATTTGTTCGAAAGATGGATATCGATATTATGTTGCTTTTATTGACGATTATTCCAGGTTTACGTGGCTTTATCCTCTCAAAACAAAAACAGGATTTTATTCGGTTCTCCCCGTGTTTATAAATCTGGTTCAAACCCAATGCTCACGAAAAGTTTCAGCACTCCTGAGAAATTTTTTTACTGAAATAGTTCTTAAACAAAGAGTATTTAGTTGGAGAAAAAAATCTCAATTTTCTATTTTTAGTTTCTTAAAAAAGAGTATTTAGTTCTCCGCAAAACATAAAAAATACGTTCAATATGTGTATTGAAGATAGAGAAAGTAATGATCAAGTAAAATGCACGAAAAAAGAAACTCATGGAAGCAACTTTCATATGCAGCATGCAATATAAGGACTGAGAAATAACTGCTAAATGTTAACATAACATTGTTGAGTTCGCTTACGGCTTTAAGTAATTGTATTTAAAGAGGACCAAAGAGTTGTTAGATGACTACTGTTTCACTTAAAAGTAGCATGAAAGCGGATTTAGTGAAGTACAATCAAGTTGACGTTTTCTATACAAAAAGTTAGTGTTGGTGCACAAGATTTGTATGTAAACGTTGTTGTGTTAGTGACTATATGGATAGACGCTCGTATACAAATCTTGTACTATTAAGATAGTTATATACTATTGGCCGTGTAAAAGGCTCCTGACTACCAGAAGCTCTTTATGTGTTTTGTGGAAATCCGTTAGTCTGTTGATTCGTCAATTAAAAATCTTGCAACTGTCTGTTTTGCCTCCAGAAAGACAACATAGTACTTACCCTCAAATGAAAGTGCATCCATGCCAATGTACTAATTCAGAGATTCTGGGTTGGGTAGGGTGAGGACGCAGCCCATATATAGATTCATATTCACAGAACATTCGCATTGCCATTTACGAAGTAAATTAATCTGTTCAATTGACGTAAGTGCGGTTATAACGTGGCAATAGAGGAAACTTAGGCTAATATGTAAAAATTTTAAGAGGAGCAATTGTATCGTCATAGTAAATAAGCATCTAATTGGTATTTCTGTAAAAGCTTGTAAATTTCAGTATCTTGTAATCCATAAAGTAGAGTAATGAGTGTGGATGATCAGAGGGAGTGCTTTAGTAGAACGGAAAGGTGTTTGTAATAGCGATGTTTCTGGTTTGTCTCTCACCCGCCAAAAAGTATATTGAATCGAGGTTTATACGTTTATAAATTATAGTATAATAACGGGTTGTGTGGTGGGGCGGGGTTATTGGGAATGTTCATAGGGTGTATGACGTTTGTTAGCAGTGCTTAGATTCTATGAGAGAAGGAAATCTGTTAGTTTAATGGTGATTTTGGGAAAATAAGCTAGATAGATGGATTCGAGATCGTCTCAAGTCACGGTGATTTGCACTCTTTGAATACGACGTGTATATCACATAATATGTAGATAATGTAAAATAAATCAATACTCGCTCCCCTAGGTTAAGATTTTACCCAATCGTAAAATGTGTGCGTTCCAACGGCCTCAGGTCTCATTGATAGTAGGAGTGAGACACGCGCATCAAGCGCTACTACTATACGACCATCCTATAGCCGGCCCTATACCGGTACAAGTAATACTCTTACATCCATTGATCGTCTCAACTAATTAATGTTACATACACGCTACAAGAATCTTATGTCTCCACCCACACTCTATGTGATACACTTACATAATACCATGACTTGGATGTCTAAATAATTGATGTTGATTAATTCTACATGAATCCTGAATCGCCTTAATTCGTTTCACCAAGTATTAGGGTTTAGGCGTGCCACTATATAAACACCACCATATGGCACGAGTGAAAGCACCCACAACCAATACACGTAACACACATCTGCTCTCTCTCTTCGCGTCACACACATAGCGCCGAACCATCCCTCTTAACTTGCGCTTTCCGAATCCAGCGAGAGTCTGTACTAGCGCAGCTGTTTGACACACCGACTCTCCAGTGTCTAATCAACGCACATAGCTGACTGCGTTGCAATAAGACGATCTCTACCCATAGCGTCGCCCCCTGCTACCCACTGCTCAGCCTGATATACATATCAACTCACAAGACTGTCACACTCTGACAGCTCAGAGAGAGACTTATCTCTCCGCCGTGAATTCGGTGAGAGAATCCGGTCTTCACCCCCACCCTTCTGTTATGAGGCTTAATATTCTCGAGATAGTACTCACACTTATATAGAGCCTAATAGACTCCCTCTAGAATATAAGTCAGTCGCGGACTAGAGAGTACATCACTTCACACATTGTATCCGTCTCATCTCCATCCTCTAGCCTAAGGAGACATAACCTCCAAAGATAGCCTTACCATCATTGTTTGATTGTAGCATCATCCAATTATAGGCTCGCAAACGACACTAAGTTTGCGTACATTTAGCTCGTTCTGATAGTGATGATCTTAAAACTACTTCCACCTCCGTTCCTTTCTCTAAAAAAAGTATGTGATGAGAAAACCTCACAGTCCAGAACGGAAGACAATTAGATACAAACTAATGTGTTTGTCAGACGAGTAAAGAGACAAATTGTGACTCAAGGAATCGCTGATTAACTACCACAATATCATGTAAGAGACTTGTCCAGAGTGTTGTCTGTTCCAGAGATACATCGAAGAGATCGGTCTAGAATCGTAAGATGAAATAATAACCCGATGAAGAATTGAGATTCAATAATGCAATGTGATGAAGACATGTATCAACTGCTCACAATAGCGAGAGTCGTAGTGTTGAATAGAGGTGTGTTGACATTTATTACATACACAGCGTATTGTATATCAGCTGTTATGGACCCATGGTATGCATGCGCTTACCGCGTTTTCCGGGCTGAATATCGAGATAGAGTGTCAATTGCTCGGAGTGTCCGACGAAGTCAAAACCAATATGCCTCTCATTGTCGAGTCATCTATTGGCTCCCATTTGCATCGAATATATGAGCTAATTTCGTCTACGTGCTAACGCTCTTCTTGAAAACTTACTTCTTCTGCTCTACCTCATCATATAAGTGCTTAACATCGCGGGCTAGACTCTCATATATTGTTTATTGACGCGGGCACGTGCAAGTTGCATCTAGATAAAAACTAGAATTTTAATTAGGGCGCTATGATCGTATCTCTCAATCTAGGACTTATCATCGGTAATTCGCACGTGCTACTTTAAAGCACCTTATCTCTCTCGCGCAGCTTATCTCCTCGCGGCGCTTTGTATAAGAGTCACAATATTTTTGAGTTCTGACTGCTTGCTAGCTGATATCTTAATAACACCTGAACTGGCGTAATCCTCGTTGTATAAAGACGTGATATCGCAGGCGGATGAGTTTCACAATAAGATATAATAATATGGACTAAACTACTATAAAAAACTTTCAGGAATTGTTTTGAAGATTAAAATAGTGATTGGTAATCTTTCGTACTACCACTGGCTTACGGAAAGTCATCAATTGATCAAAATGTGTGGGAAGTTAACGCGTCGACTGGTCGAAACCGACTAAAGAAGGATGTCAAGCTCACGTTGACGAATTCTGCTTGCTTGTGGTCAAATTGGAGTTACCTATGACTGTTTAAAGGTACAAAATTTCTTTCAAGGTTGATTTGCTCAATTTCACATCGTAAAACACTAAGTTGAAGGACTTATGCAAAAAGTTCGGTGTGGACGATAATTCGTGAGCACTTATTTATTGTTATCCAATGCTCAACCACCACTTTGTTTATTTAATATTTCACCTTAACAAGTTAATAAAAAGGTTTTTTTATTAAACATTATGCTATGGGTTGTATGCATGCTTTTTCTTAAATCAATTTTGATTAACATATCATAAAAATTAATACCCTTAAAATTAAGTCTAATGCCATCTAATTAAAGGACATTGACATTGCGATTAAGTCAAGTGGACCTTGGACTATATCGTAACGGGAAAGATAACTATCATGATTGAGTGTAGACCTACATGGACGGTTTGCGTTCTTTAGATTAGATATACATAATTGAGTTAATTAGTGAGATCTAGAAAATCAAGCCATTAAGATGGGATGAAACATGTTTACAAATGCAACTAGTTTTAGCAATGTAAATCCCATAAATTCTTAGAAATTGAAAAATGTATGTCAATACTTGTTCGTCAGTTACCACGTTGAATTACATTCATCACTAGTAGATCAACTGATGTGATGAGTGGCTTATGTCAATGTTGGGTTTAGTTTTCAAGGAAATACTATGGTTATATGATATTACACTGGGTATATTTTATTTTCTTGAAAAAGGTATTATCGAATATTACTATAATTTGAACTTTTTCTGTGAAATGGTAATTCGAAATAACACTTTAAGTTCTGCGTTAAGACTTTTTCAACGAGAACCTGACTGGGACCAAATTTCAACATGATGGTATCGCTCGCTAAGAATTGTCTTGAGAGTAGCGGATACTTTTGACTATTTGTATAAGCCTTGTCCTGAACAACCCGCTGATACTGCAACTGAGGCCAAAAAAGCAGCATTCAGAGCAGAATTTAAAAAGCACTCTGATGTGGCTTGTATTATGCTTGGAAAAATGTCACCTGCTCTTCAAAGGCAGTTTGAAAATTATCCACCCAAAAGCATGTGGCGACTTCGAAAATGTTTGAGAAACCTCCCGCTGTAGAAATCTACGATCTGGTGGATGCTCTACATAGTTGCAGACAGGCCCCTGGTAAACCCGTTAGTGAACATGTATTGGAAATGAAAGGACTCATGGACCAATTACATACACTTGGGAAACCATACGACAATGATATGGCTGTTAACTTAATCAACAGGTCCCTTAACAAGGATTTTGGTGATTTTGTAAGAAACTTCAATATGCATTGCGTGGGGAAGATAGATACTGAGCTACACACACTGCTCGTTGACTTCGAAAAAGGTTTGAAAGACAAAGCACCTACTCCTCAAGTTTTTACAATACAAAATGGTAGAGATAACAAGCCAAAACCGCAAGCGAACAAGAAGTTCAAAGGCAAGGGTAAGCTGATAAGAAAAGAAGTTGTGCCTTATCAACAAAGCTAAGCCTATCCTTTGAAGAGAAGGAAAATCCTAAATACGGATCAAGCTTGTCACCACTGCCACGTTGTTGGGGCATTGGAAGAGGAAACTGCCCTATTTAATCGAGAAGTTGCGAGCAAATAAGAAGAAGTTGAGCCCAGTGACTGCAGATTCATTTAAATTATTTGCAACTTGAGTTATTCAATCTTAACTGACAAATTAAATTCTGGGTATATGATACGGGGATGCCGGTTATCATGTTTGTAATACGTACAAGGATTTAAAGAAGAAAGGAAACTTTCTTTGGGGATCAATATCTGTGATGTGGGCCCATGAACAAATGCAGCTGTGAAGCCATAGGAATGTTTGATTTAGTTTTACCTTCGGGTTTAGTACTGAAATTAAACAATTGTTATTATGCACCTTCTATTGTTAGAGGTGTTGTTTCCCTTTCATGTTTGTTGGATCTTGGTTTTCATCATACTATTGCTAGTAATGGAATTTCTGTTTCTTTAAATGGTATATTCTATTTTAGTGCTATATCCGTGAATGGTGTGTTTGAAATTGACATAAATAACAATGTCCCCAAGAATAATAATAATTCTATTTTTAGCATCAATAAAAAGAGAAAGTTAGACTTGGATTCTTCTTATCTTTGGCACTGTAGACTTGCCCATATTGGCAAGACTCGCATGCAAAAGCTTCATCGTGAATGTAAAACCTAAAAATCGCAATAAGAGTAAAATGACCATTTGCACCATTGTGACCAATTTTGTTTATCTTTCTATAGACGGGTGGTTGGGCACTTGAATATACTTTGAACAAATTTTTTTTGTCTTTTCTATGAGTATTAAATATTACACGATAATATTAATTAAAAAACACGTAATATATTACACGATAATATATTACAAATACTAAAAATATCATATTACAAATACTAATTAAAAGGAGACAAGTTGTAAAACCTAAAAATTTCAATAAGTGTAAAATTACCAAAATACCCCTAATGCAAGAAAATCTATAAAAGTTTAAACAAATTTCAGTTTAATTATAGAAATTATGAAAATACAATATTTAGCAATTATGAAAATAATTATGAAAATTTATATAAGATTAAAATATCTTATATTATGCAAGAAAAATAATTATTACTTATACATATGTATATATGCCGAAATTATGTATAATAATTTAATTATACATTAGTAATAATATACAATAATTAAAGATAAATATAAAATAATTATGGAAATAATAAAATCTGATTTTGAACCTATTTGAAAGCCATATAACTCGGCCAAATCATTT
Organism: Tanacetum coccineum; assembly: GCA_026074375.1. Classification (NCBI taxonomy): domain Eukaryota; kingdom Viridiplantae; phylum Streptophyta; class Magnoliopsida; order Asterales; family Asteraceae; genus Tanacetum; species Tanacetum coccineum. Next base: position 34,708 of record BQNB010056796.1, read on the forward strand.
TATGTATATCTCTTTTCATTTTTCATTTGTAAAAATCTTAAATCAAAAACAAACCGAAACCCTAAATAATAAAAGAGGAGCCATACGAATTTTCCAAGGCTTGTGCGATTTTTCTAAGATCAATTGAAGGCTAAGGAGTGTGGGAAAAATAGTGGGAAGCTTGGGGTGTGCTTGGTTCGATTTTGGTTATTGATTTGGGTTCGAAAAGCTCTACCGGGTTCATAAATTCATAAAATCCCTAAGGATCATCCAAGGTATTTTTACAACTCACTTTTCATCATATAAATTCGATCTATGCATAAGAAAAATGTTCATTCATTTTATTTTGATTTTATAAATCAAATCATATTCGAAACCCTAATTTCTAGCTAGTATTGTAATCGGCATAAAAATAATTTGTAAAATTGATTTTATAATTTTATAAGGTAGCATATATCATGTAGATCTCAGATAAATTGTTGGTTAAATTTTTAAGAGGCTCGAAATAATTATTTGGGATTTAATAACTTTGCCGATTTGCGAAATAAAGAGAAAAGGAAGCAAATAATTGGAAAACGAATTAGGGTTAGGGTTTTTATATTTTTCCCAGGTCCAATACATGCTAATGAATGTATAAAAATTGTGTAATTATTGGGGAAAATGTTAATTAGGGTTTTGTGCACTTATTTGTTACCCGATTTGAGTTTTAAAAGTATAAGGGGGTGTTTTGTAATTTCTGAAACTTTGGGGTCTGATTTAAGCATGTTATTATATTTGTTATGATCTGAGAAAAATAAGTTGGGGGGTAGAAAATGTCATTTTGATATTATTTATGTAAACCTTACTATTTATAGAAACCTGCTATTTATAGAAACATGCTATTTATGGAAACTTACTATATATAGAAACCTGCTATTTTTGGAAAGTCTATTTTTAGAAAGTCTATTTTTGGAAAGTTTAATTATGGAAACTTATTAAATCAGGAAAGTTATCATTTATGGAAAGTTAATTAAGGAAAGTCTATTTTTGGAAACTTACTATAATTAGAAGCTGCTATTTTTGGAAAGTACCCAATATAACAAGAATACTAATCATGAAACATACTAATCATGGAATATGTTAATCATGGAACGTACTAATCAAGGAATCATGCTAATTATAGAAAGTTACTAAAAATAGAAAGTTACTAAAAATAGAAAGTTACATTCAAACACCAAAAACTCTGACTGAATAATAATCTGCTGGTACTAAATTTGGAATGAACTGGACGAATTGTAAACCACATCTGATCTGAATTTTGCTAAAAAAAATTCAACGAATAAAGCTGCTGTAGCAATCAGCACTCAAATAAGCAGAAATAAGTCCGAATCAGTCTGAACCGAATAACCTCAAAAACATCACCGAATCCGCCTGTGCAGCCTCTGATACCAACTTGTGATAAATCTCCGATTCATGATCTCAGGGAGTCGGGGATGATGGAATTAAAAAGAAAGCCATTTTAGAGAGAAAAAAAACCTTCATTAATGATGATTAGTGAAATTACAATAACGAGGTTCAACCCCTCTAACGGAAGAATAGAGGGGTATTTATAGCCTAAACACAACCATCGTCATCTTGGGCTAATTGGCACTGTCTAGTCCTTGTGCTTTAGACTATAAGGAAACTAATGTAATTTCCATATAGACACCATATTTTTAATCCTAACATATATATATATATATATAATGTTGAAATTTCTTTTGAAATATACAAAACTTGCTTTCATACATTGTTGATTCATGCTAAACACACGTTAAAATGAACACAAATCTATTTGTCAAAACATATAAAATTTAATATAACATTTATTCCAACATCTTTGGTCAAAATAAAAAAATAAAGAGTGTTTGAATTATATACCTAGGATCGAAGTCCTAAGAGTCGAATGACCATCACTATATTTTATTTCATATATAAACACATGATAAACTTGTATTAATTGTCAAGATATATAATTCATATATATATTGATACTTTTAGTAAAATTTCTAAAATAAAGGGGCGTTTGGATTATCATCTAGGATTATGATCTAGAGTCAAAATAACCATTATTCCACTTTTGTTAAGTTACACGTGATGAACTCATATTAGTTGTCGAAATATACAACTTAATGTATATCATTCGATGCTCTTGGTCAAGTATTTTCATAATAAAGGGGCATTTGGATTATTTCATAGAATTTAAGTCTAAAGTTGAAATAATCCCTAGTCTACTTATTAAGCATAGAAGCATTTGACAAGCTTACACTAGGTGTCGAAATATAAAATTCAATATATACTTTTTGACACTCTAAATTAAGTCAAATTAAATAAGGAGCGTTTTGATTACTTCTTAAGTTTTATTTTTAGAGTCGAAGTAATCTTTGTTCTACATGTGTTGTTTCGACTTAAACTTTATTTTCTTTTATTATATATATATTTTCTTGTATGGTAATATTTTATTTTGTTGTTATCTTGTTTAGGTGATAAACATGCCTCGAGCAATTGTTTGTGACACTTCCCGCACTAAATCTTACATACCCAAAGTATCTGAAATACCTGGTTTTTCTCCCGTCATTGCTCAATTCTACAAACCCATCAAAAACCACTGTATTCATGAGTGTCGAGTTGTGGATCAACTCTATTACCAATCCAACAGCATTGAGCAGTTGTTTACCAACATTCGCTTTAACTGTCTTTTCGAAATTAATAAGCCAATTGTTCCTTGGTTCAATCTAGACTTCTATAGTCAAGTTACTCTTCAAAGAAGTGACACCGGTCATCTTCTAATCTCGTTCATGATTAAACATGAATTTAACACTCTCTCACTCGCGAAATTCGGCCAAATTCTCAAAATTGCATACAATGGTCAAGCCGTCTTCACAAATGAATGGGATCTTGCATCTCTTTGCATTCTTCCAAGAGACCGAGGGACCATATCAAACCGATCTACCTACTCCCAACGAAATTCGTTGATTTCTTCAATTAAAACGTGTCGAGTCAAACCGTACCATCAAAAGCAAAAATGTCATTCTCATATCTAATCAAATTCTTACCAAAGAAATAAGACAAGACATGAAGCGTTAGGAAGAACTCATTCGTGAGAATGTGTTCAGACTAGGAGGCCACCGGGACCATCTTCTGGCTAGCCTCGCTCACATGTTGTATTGTATTGTTGTCGAAGAACAATATAATCTTGCTTATTTCTTTGTCAAACGAATTGAATGTGCTCGGGCTACTCTAAATGCCAATATTCCTTATGGCATGTTCCTGACTTGTCTTTTTTGACACGTCATGGAATATTATCCTCATCTTGACAATGGCATTGACAATGTCGTCAATAGGGTCATGCGTCCACTCGCCTTAAAACAAACTCGAAAACCCCAAAGTGATCGTGGAATGCCTAAAGCCCGTCACTTCGTCTCATCATCATCTGCCCATCATTATGGATCTTCATCTCATCATTATGGATCTTCATCATTATGGAGCTTCATCTCATCATCTCGTGCTAGTACCCCATCTTCTACCACCTTTCTCAACTCCCTTTCACCACTCAATTACCAAAGATACGACATTCCCACTTTTTCTCTCCGAGCGACAAACTGCTTTGCTCAATCAAGCGAAAAACATGCATGAATAAGTTAGAGGAGGTTTCAAGTTGTTCGGAAAAACACTAAAAGGAGTATTTAGCAAGAAGAATAAATGATGATGTTTAGCTAATGAGTTTAGTCTATTTGTTTAAGACTTGATTATGTGGACTTAGTCCCTGTTTTATGTTTACTTGTTCATGTGATGATAACCCGATTTA